>MU221943.1:0-18590 GCA_018584345.1 Thuja plicata | reverse complement strand
AGGAAATAATATTAGATATAGTTATATCTAATGATGTACTACAACAATAATGTATTCTCTCTTGATGAAAGGATCAAAGGAAATTGTTGAGAAATGATAGGTTAGTGATTGGAATTATTAATAATGAAACAAGATAGTAACTTGATAGTAATGTTAAGGGTTGGTTCATGTTTATGGGTTAATGAAGTACCTAGCATAATATCTACCGTATTAATACTAATCTCTTACCTAAATGTTTAGAGGAAAGTGGTACAAAGGATAATACATATTTATAAAATCAATATGATCTAATGGCATCAATTGATAAAAGGAATAATGATGTTAGACGATTAACTTATGTTTAATGAAAGAAACAAGTTAGCGAAATTTACCTTGGTGCATTAAAATTAATGTAGATCTTTTAAACTCATAATTAAATGGATATCTTATGCATGTAAATAGTTTAGTTAATGTTGCTTTAGTAGTGACGTTAGGGAACCTGTGAGGACTTTAGTTGAATAAATCTTGCATTCAAGTTGTAGAAAAGTATTTCTGTTATTTTAGAGATATGAATTACAATGATGAATATTATTCTAGTTAAACAAAAAAAAAATATATTACTTGCATCTTATAGATATTTTATGTCTTGTCCTTCTGGGTTTCTTGGTGGGGCATTACATCCAGTGTCGGTTCATGGCATCTTTGTATGCCTGCAGATGCTCTTCTACGATTTATGAGCCTAAATTCTCATATCGGGGAAAAATCTTTTCTAGGTGCGAAAGTAAATCGTTGGCTGACCTGGAAAAGTTCCCATTGGGGATCCGATATTTCCAAAATATGCAGCCATGGGGGGGGTTGGATTTTGACTAGGTTGAGCACTAGTTCCTGGGATCATCTGGGGGACTTAGGTATTCTGCAGTATGCTAGGTCCCTAGACAATGGTGGCTAACTTGACTTTCAGGGTCCGTTTCTTTCGAGTGGGAGGCTCGAGTTCAACAAATCTTACGGGGTTGGGAGCTAATCTAAGGACTCTTTCAAATCTTGCCTGTGAGAATGATCCAATCCCACTGAAGGCTTGACTCCTAAAACTATGGCTTGGGGAACCCTCAGGCGGTGTAAAATCTAAATCTTCGGAGGGGGACGAGTTCATGCCCTCCTTCTAGTGCTAGTTTCTATTGACGGGACTTGTGACCGGGTCCGCCAACAGAGGTAAGTTGTCACCGGGTACCGGGGTACCGGTCAACTTCGCCTGTAAAGGTTGTCCGGGGAAATGAGATTCATCGGGCCTCCGAGCACGTGAGAGTCGGGTCTCGACAGTGCAGGGCTTGGTTGGGAGATGTGACTATTTTGTTTGAGGGGGATAGCTGGTTATCTTCAACTCGTCTTCTCCAAGGATTCAAGTAAGTGGGGTTTCCTGCAAGAACACATTCATTTTTACAAATAAACTTCAAAAAGATACTGCAGAGTTAGAGAGATTTTAGCTAAACATTCAAAACATCAAAAATGCTCTAACACACTACACCAAATACTGAAGAAATATACAACCATCAGTTCATATTTTATCAGTAGCAAAGGAAAGGAGGTCGTTAATCTACTTTAAGTATCAGAGCAAAGGACAAGAAGAACACAAAGCATAAAATACCGTTAACCCAGAAGACAAAATGCCAACAACATCACTGAGAGAACTCTTCCTTCTTCATTAACATCTCTTCTAGCAAGCACTGGTGCATGGTACAATGGTGGCTCCAAGGGAGCATTTAACTACTGAAAGCTTTAAAAAACTATGGAGCATTGAGCTCTACAACTAAGAACTGAGAGAACTATATTTCTATTAACTATGGACTGCAAAATCATCAATTTTGTCAACCCTTGGAATGAGGTCAGACTTATTATTTATACACATCACTCGACCTAAACCTAAACCTAACTTATTTTACACTTTACAATATAATTCTATTTTTTAGTGGCCGGTACTATCTGCACCACGCTACAAAAGACCTCGAGACAGAGAAGGTCTAACATGTCAGAAGAATAAGACAAGAAAAGTAGAGTGGAAGAATCAGCCTCGAGAAGAGAGCCAGGAGGAGAAAGAAGGAATCTGATCCCCTGGGGATCAAGGCTACATGCCTCATAAATGGGAAAGCGATGCCCTTCCTCCAATGCGCTAGGTGTAACATTGAAATGGCGCCTTGGGAAGACCATCTGTCAAAAAACCTCTTATCAAGCCGACATGCCTTGTTGCGGTTACCTACCCACTGAAAACCTTATTTACTACTTTTAAAGTGACCGGTCGGCCATGAGAACCAGGACACGGGTCACTTTAAAGAGTATAAAAATGTAAGATCCAGAATCCCAGGATTCAAAAACCCACGTTCGAAAAGAATAAATGAATACAAAACACATCTTCTGCTGAACATCTCCAAAATCCAGAGGGCCTTATTGCTCCTTATGATCTTTCCCAAGCCTCCAACACTTGGCTTATACTTTCTTTGTTTATACTCCGGATGCTATCCCACCGACTGCGAACAGCCTCCATTGCTTCCTCAACTTCTCCGGCCCCGTTCTGGAATTCATGCACCAACTTGATGGCATTATACGATCGGATCATAGTTTTTGACAATCTAGATAACCTGCCCTGGTCAAAATCTCTGGCTCATGGATACAGGGACTCCATACGCTCATCGAACTTGCTGAGGACATATTACTCCAGGGTACACATGCCGATGGTGAAGGGATCGACTTGCGATACCCCGACCATGAATGCCTTAAACAAACCCAAAGGATATCAAGCTACCGTTATCTGCTCTTTCAAGGTCTTAACCAGTTCCTTATAGACCTCAATTTTGAGGGCAAGTCTGGAGTACTGGACCTAGAGGGAATCATCTGATTCATCTCCCAAAATTCCAGACTTTGTGGCAACTTCTTTGCCGATGTTGCGGATCTCTTCTAGTCCGATCTTCCACTTTTCATACTTTTCCAAATCTTGCTCCCACACCTGAGCGGAGCCTCTTGCATGGATAAGAACATAATTGACCCAGTAAAGGTCCGGGAGGGACGCCACCAAAAATTGTCTCATTGCAGTCACCTACTCGGCGGCCCACCCATCCACAGCATGTACTTTCTTCTTCATTATCTGCAGAGAATCCACGTCGCCCTGTGCAAGCGACAATCTGGAGGAAGGGGTTCTGGGGTGGACTTCTGCCAATGGCTATGTGAGTTCTACCAGAAGCGCGAGGAGATTGGCATTTGTTTCTCTTTCCTCTTGAAACTTATGGCCCTGCTTTATGTACCTAGTCTCTATTGCCTTGGTGGCCTCTTTTAGCAAGTCCAATTTACCTTGCTTGTCCCTCTTCCCCAATTCTACCTCTGTTATGTTGTAGTCTTCGGGCCTTATGGCCATCGTGTCTGCATTTGTTGGGGGTGTTGCGATAATTGTAACAACACTACCTGCTGAGTTAGTCTGGAGAGTATGGAATACCCGCGCCTTCTTGGGCTTCTTAGCCTCTGTGTTCCTAGCCATCATTTCGGCCAACGAGAGTGGAGCGTTTGTGGTTGCTGTCGGGGCCTTTCTTTTCTTGGATTCCACTAGCCATTGGGGCGGCTGGGTTGGCTTTGCTACTAAGACCTTCTCATCAGGATTCTATTTGGAATCCGATGGCGCGTTCTCAGAATGCACATTATCTTTGGGCTCTTTATCCACCTCTCGTTCTGGTTCCTCCTGATCTTGTTCCTTTTCTATTTCATGTTCTTTGGAACCCTCAATGCTTTACACCATACTGGCATCTTTTGTTGCAATTTCCAAAGCCTTCTCTCCAGCCTCAATCTCTTCTGTATTTTCAGGGACTTCATCCCTCCGAGTTTCAGCTGTTTCTTCATTTCCTTTATCCGGGACCTCCTGGTCCATTTGCTGCTGCTGCTCCTGGGCCACATTGCCTTCATCTATTGGAGCGTTCTACTCCATCGGAATGTCCTCTAGAGGTGGGTGAGGTCTCTAGCCAAAACTTAGCAAGAGGGCCGCCGTTACTACCTCACTAAAAGTGCTCCAGGGAACTTGGTCACCTGGAGTTACCAAAGGCGTTTGAAGCGTGATTGTTGGAGGTATGGTTGTTCCCTCGGGTTCAGTTTCTCCGACCGTCAGCTGCACATTTGTGGGCTTCCTTAGCATGGTCTTGATCTCCTAGACCGGTATCCTCTCTTGCTCAGGTTCCATCTATATTTTTTATCGAGCCTCTTTCTCTGATGTATCTTTCTCTTTCGAGATTTCTTTCTCTATGAGCACCTCTTCTTCATCCTGAGCCGCGATCTCCTCCCCCATATGAATTATACCATGCTAAATCTCCAGGAGTTCCTCCGCTGAGAAGGTGTCATCAAAATCATCGTGCCGGGGTGAGGAGTCTGAGATATCTTCTAGTTCAAGAGAATCCAAACTTACATCTACAGGGGGCATCTCTGGCATGCTGGCACTGGCGGCTGCACTGGGTGTAGGTGTCACCTTCTTTTTATTCCTTATAAGTGAATCCTCGGTATCTAGAATGTTAGTAGACTCTGCCTTAGCAAAAGTCTATCTAGTCATCATAGCTGCCAACGAGGAGGACCCTGCCAAGCGAGCAGATGCCATTGGAGTTATAGGGAGACCAGCGGATACTTGCATGCTTAATTGCTGACTATTCAGCTTTGTCGACTCCATTTGTTGATATAGGTGGGCCATTAGAAGTGTAGGAACCTGGGGAGGCACCTTGGGAACCGGGGCACCCTCTTTCCCTTTCCCTTTACTTGTGCTTGCTTTAGTGGTCACGGAAGATGAAGAAAGTCTAGCGCCGGCTGAAGAGGGGATGGTATTCTTGACTATTGATTTATTTCAGGTGCTTTTAGGACACACTTGGGCAAAGTACTTGTGACTTGCCTCCAAAATGGGGTGGCTTACCCCTTCAATTGTTAGGTCCTCTGAGATGGACCAATCCACCGGAGGAAGATCTTATTTATCCAGCCCTTGTCCTTTGTATGTTAGATCCTCCAGTGGCCCGTCATCCTTAAATACCTTCGGGAAGGTCTGAATGTCTAGTGATTTTATGAGCCCCTTTCTCATCCTTGTATTCTATCAGGCCCGGAGATCAAAACTATCCTTGCAGTCTGCCTAGAAGTCTTCAATATCCACTTTATGCGGTTCGAACACTTGAGGTAGTGTGATGGAAATCTTGCCACGGGGATCACAATTTTTCTGGGCGTGGTGGAATTCCACCAGCCCCAAGCTTTTCAATTCATTGTCTGCCTCCTAAGCTACAGCGAGGCTGTATGAGTAATTCCCACAAGAGAAAGGGATTGGGACGTTGATGACCTTCTTTAATGTGAAGAAGTCGTGAAGATCCATCATTTTCCGGTAGAATTCTAAGAGAATAATTCTGTCCTCACAATATCGGGGAAGAAGATAGGGCTTCCCATTGAAGCCTGTCACCCTAATGTAGGTGTAATGCTGAAACTAAATAAAATACTGGCCATAGGAGCTGACCAGTGTCATTACCGCTTGTGAGAGGCGGTACCCGGAATCCTGAGTAAGTGTTAAAATGTTTTTGTAAATGAAAGCATCGTTTACCCGACAGAAATTTTGGAAACTAAATTCCCACTGTAATTTTGGATAATGATCCCACGGTGTGACTTGCCCTAGCCCATTTCCAAGCTCTATGACTGTGCCCAAACCTAAAAAAGCTGCTCTTTTTTGTGCTAACACCCACAGCACATATCAAGTCATATAAAAATAAGAGGTCTGGGCGACGGTCCTCATCTGTGTATCCACATGGTTAGCTATAATAGCTACCCAGTTGAAGGTCCTATTGTGTGTGGTGATGCAGTATAGAAAATAATACATCCACACTGAGAATTCCTGGGTGTGGGGCGATCTGAAGATCCTGCATAAAAATATGATGCCCGCTCGAATGGGCTCCTTAAAATCCTCGCGGGGAATTTCCAAATTTATTCTTTTGTGGTCTCGCTTTGGATATTTCAGCCACTGATTGTTGAGGTGTTGCCGGGAAATGACTTCGGCCTCCCCAAATTCCTTTAGTGAGTCGACCCGAGTGACGATAGTGGACCCTTTGAACTGAGGAATCCCAAACTCGAAGCAAAGGTTGGAGCGTCCAAGGTGACGATTGTGGTGGGGTATTGTAGCGGCGAGGGATCTAGAAGCAGGACTATGCGAGTAGGCGCATTGTATAGTATTTCCAGCTACTTTATTAATTTTGATGACTGCACCACACATGGGAAGTTTGCAGCCTTTATGATGCTAGAGGTGGCCAAGCAAGTGGCCACCTTATCCCCTTCAGCCTTTAACCTATAAATGGTCTGGATCAGACCCTGAAATTTGGCCCAAGTTTCGGGGTCCGTATCCGTTATTTCCTAGACTTTGGAGTCCACCTTGGACCCCACAATAGCTCCCTCCTTTGGATATTTGGAGGCTAGGGGGAGCTTCGCTGGCATTCTTTCCATCTTTGTCTTTGCAGCTACCCGGGTGGAAGTGGTAGGTAGTTCTGGACTATCAGGAGGGGCAATAACGTTAGACATCTTTGATCAATTTATCCACAACCTCCAAGACCCAAAAACCATGAGAACGTGATATATATATAAAGAACACTAAAGTTTCAGAACATCGCCACCCTATAGGACCTGTGCAACAAATGTTACGTTCATCAAAATAATCCTGGAATACTTGAAATAAATGTGAGTTAAATCCAGGGATGTTTGGATCTACTGATAGGAGGAAATATAAGACAAGGGGCAGCAGAGGCCCAGAGTCTAGACAAAGTGGCCATTGTCATGTCGATGTGATTGATGGGAAACCTAATTTGGCTGATGTGGGTTGGTACGTGATCACATGGCAGGCACCGTAAAGGCATTGAAAGCATTAGTTAAGACAAGTGGCGACATGGGGCAAAATGAATGCCAGCTTGGACATATTTGAATGCTCACTCATGGGAAATTAAGCTTGCCATCAATGCGACAAGACAGAGGAGAGAGAGTCGCAATGGCTCGAACCAGCAAGGTGTCGAGTTTGAACCGTGGCGACTCCATCTCACCGAGCTCGGCCTCATGAAGCAAAAATACATGACAGAGCATGAAGAACTCGTGAGCTTGGAAGGATATATAGAGAATATATACATGCATAAATAGGTAGAGGGTTGAGGGCCAAAATAGATATACACAAAATATACAGAAATATACATCATTTATAGAGATACATGAACTATCCCAAGGCACTATACATTATTTACACTAATATACAACCACACAGAGGGCGGACAACCCTTTGTCGGTGCCAACCCACCAACGGGAGGCAGACCAAACAAACAAAAACCAACAGGACAAAGTGAAGTGATGCAAAACAAAAATAAAACCAGAGAACAAAAATAGAAACAATAAGAAACGTGGAAACGACAAAGAACCAGAGGACCTACTTGAAAATCCGTAGAAGAGTGGGCAAAGAGAACACTAGGAGCACTCCTGCAATGAGCTCTACCTTCAAATGACCATGAACAAGCACCTCGAAGCAATGGATAACAACACACTAAGCACAGGGTAATCACAGTTTAATCGCTTGAGGATCGCTCTAAGCATAAGTGTTTTTAATCGCGGTAACTGTAAAAGTGGCCAGTAATTTATATTTATACTCATGGTAAAATCAAGTTACCCTTCTCCCCACAAAATTTGGGACAAGAAAACCTCCAGAATTGGGGCCCATGGATTCCACGCGACCATGCCTCCTTACGAGAAGAAGACATCATGGCGGAGAATCCCGAAGTCTGGAATCTAGCTCTGGAAAAGAAATGACCAGCTCCGGGACCGGGTCCCGGAGACACGAAAGACAAAAGCAAGAGGAAAAAAACCTCGTGGGAAAGAAAACCTGGAGAAGAAACAAGAGAAGAACAAGGAAAACAAGGCAAAAGCCAAAGAGAAAAAAGGGGACCCAACATTTTGCACACAAAATGTAGGGACAGGTATGCAGAGCATAACAAATTACTAGAATAGGATCAATCTCTCTTGATCAAAAAACTAACACTAATGATGTCTTACTTGTTGATGGACTTAAGCATAGCTTGTTGAGTGTTGGACAACTTGTTGAAAAGGGTTATCACTTGCAGTTCAAGGATGGGAAATGTACTATCATAAGTCAGACAAGAGATTTGATCGCATTAGATACAAAGACAAGAGGTAATGTGTTTCAGTTGAATACTACATAGGCAAGTTGCTTTGTTGTGAAGATAGATGACAAGTGGCTATGACATAGAAGGTTTTGTCATATAAATTTTGATAACATTGTGAAGGCCATCAACACAAATGTAGTTAGAGATTTGCACAAAAATTGTGAAGCCTACTAACACTATGCATGTGCAAAGATTGTGTGATGGGAAAACAAACTAAGATAAGATTTGAGAGAAAATCCTTTTTAGCAAAAGGAAAGTTTGATCTGGTACATACAGTGTGGTCCTATAAGGACTAGATCTTACTATGGTGAAAGGTACTTAATACTTTTTGTTGATGACTATTCTAGGATGATGTGGGTTGCATTTCTTAGAGAAAATTCTGAAGAATTTGATAAATTCTACATTTACAAAGAAAAAGTTGAGAGTGAATCAGGTCTAAAGATAAAATGTTTGAGGTCAGAAAGAGGTGGAGAGTTTATATCAAATTTGTTTAATGCTTACTACGAAGAACATGGGATATACAAATAGATTTCTACTCCTAAGACACCACAATAGAAAGAAGAAATAGAACGATACTGGATACAACTAGGAAAATGCTGCTTGAAGGTAATGTATCTCATATTATAACAAGTAAAAATAAAATATAATGCAAGATACATAATCCACGCTTGCAAATCATAATACACACTTCATCTTTAAAGTCGGCCCCAAATTGGTCTCCTTCAGATCACATGCCACAAATGATGTCACCAAGAGTCCTTATGAGTCATGAAACATAACAAACGTACCTCAACATGTCTTCTACCATCCCTTAAGCTTGCATAACAAGAATCCATGTCACACACAAGTTATCCTTAAAACACAGAGACTAACTCTGTCACACTTCTCTGTCACAAACCTGTATCCAGTCTTCAGTAAAACATCTATAACTTATTCAATATACCATCTTAACACATGCAATCTTAGACATAAGATCACAACACATTCTTATACACATCCCTATCTTTGCATGCTCTGAATCATCCGTACAGTACCCATACAATTCTACCAGTCATCCAAGTAACAGTAATAACCAGTATGTTTATCCATATTAGAAACATATGTTGACATCAGTGACAAAATATGAATGCCAACAACAACAATGGAACCAATTCCAACAATCTCCCCCTTTGGCATTGATGGCAACATATGTGAAAATCCATCAACCCAAAAGTACTCAACACAATCTTCTCAATATCCTTAACACAACTTTCCCTAAATAGTAGGGATTTTCATCATTGAATATCTCCCCCTTTGACATCAATGGAAAAGGATTCCATTAACTAATCTATGATCATCATAAGTCTATAAGGTGCAGCTTTTTCAAATCTTCATGCCTACAATTACCAGGTACAAAATAACCCAAATGAAACAGTTCAATACCTGCGATCACTCCCCCTGAGGAGTAGATCCAAGCATTAATTCCAGAAAATGATATAGCTTTGATAGCTTACAGGAATGATGCATTCCTACATCAATTAATTACTACAAGGAGGGGATCTCACCCAAAGAATGCTTCTGAGATACTCAAAAGCATCTTTTTGAAAAGGTTTTGTAAATATGCCAGCAATTTGTTCCTTTGTACTTATGTACTCCAATTTGATCTCATTTTCTCCTACCTTGTCCCTCAAGTAATGATACTTTATTGATATATGCTTAGTCTTAGAATGCATTACTGGATTTTTTGACATGTTAACTGTGCTAGTGTTATCACAATGGATAACCACTAGCTCTTCAAAAACTATTCCAATGTTCTTCATCATCTACTTCATCCAAACATTCTGAGTGCAGTTAATAGCAACAACAACATACTCAGACTCAGTAGTAGACTGAGCTATACAATTTTGCTTCTTACTTAAGCATGAAACAAGCCTTTTTCCTTCAGGAATAATGTTCCTCCACTTGTACTCTTTCTGTCATCCACACTACCTGTCCAATCCGCATCAGTATATGCATGTAAGATAAAACATCATATTTTTCATACCATAACCCATACTCTATTCTTCCTTTCAAGTATCTGAAAATTCTTTTCATAGCAACAAGGTGTGTCTCTTTAGGATTTGCTTTATATCTTGCTACAATTCCAACTATATTTGCAATATCAAGTCTGGTGTGATTTAGATATTGTAGACCTCCAATCATTGATCTATATTTTGACTGAAAAATATTTTGACTCTCATCAGTATTAGTAAGCTTATAACTAGTCACCATGGGTGTCCCAACTAGTTTACAATCTTCCATTCCAAATTTCTTCAACATTTCCTTAAGATACTTAGTCTGAGAAATGAAAATTCCATATTTATTTTGATTTATTTGTATTCCAAGGAAATTTTTCATTTCACCTATCATAGACATCTCAAATTCATTTTCCATTTCTTTAGAGAACTTCTCACTCATTTCATCATTTCCTCCAAAGATAATATCATCTACAAAAAATGCAATTATCAAAATTCCCTCTTTACTGGTTCTCAAATATAAGTTATTGTCAGCATTACCTTTTCTGAAACCAAGACTCCACATATATTTAGCCAATCTCGCATACCATGCTCTAGGTGCCTCTTTTAGTCCATATAGTGCTTTCTTCAATTTACAAACCATATCTTGTTTCTCTGTCAGAGGAAATCCATCAAGATGCTCAATGTATACCTCTTCCTCTAGGTCTCCATTTAGAAATACAGATTTCACATACATTTGATATACCTTAAAACCTTTATCTGTAACATAAGACATAAATAATCTTACTACTTCCAACCTAGCAATAGGAGCAAATGTTTCTTCAAATTCTATGCCTTCTTGTTTCAAGTAACCTTTACAAACTAGTCTTGCTTTATTTCTTACCACTGTTCCTTCCTCATCCATCTTGTTTCTGAAAACCGTTTTAGTTCCTATAACATTTTTGTTTTTAGGTCTTGGAAACAATTCCCAAGTGTTGTTCTTCTTTATCTGATCTAATTCTTCTTGCACAGCTAAATAAGATTTGCTTTGAAAACTGCTTCGAGTCTATTTTACCATTACACACTCTCTACATATGGTGTTATATGGTTTCACAATCGTTGGTAGATCTCTAACAACATTAGTCATACACGCCTTTACAATATTATCAAAGTTCACATGATAGAATCTTCTGTGCCATAACCAACTGTCATCAATCTTTGCAATAAAACATGAAGACTTAGATGTATTCAATTCAAATGCTTTACCTCTTGATTTAGTACCAGTTGTGATTAAGTGTCATGTCTTACTTCTTATATAAAATTTCCCATCAATGAACTTCAGTTGATAACCCTTGTCTAAAAGTTGTCCAACACTTAGAAAATTATGCTTAAGTCCATCAACAAGCAATACATCATCAGTATTAGTCTTTACATCCAGAGAAATAGATCCGACTCCAATGATAAGCTTTGGAGTATTATCACCAAATCTTACTACACCACCATCATACTTACTCAGTTTAACAAACTTATTTGTATCACCAGTCATGTGATGCGAAAATACACTATCTATGATCCATTTAGATTTATTTTCAACATGAGATATTAAGGCTTTTTCTTCATGAATAGCAATAAATCCAATCTCATGATATAACCAATAGTATCATTATCAGAAACACCTTCACTATCATAGTAACATTCTTTATTCTTTGAATAATCAGGTCTATAAAACTTAGGTTTGTGTTTAGGAACCCTTGTAGGACATCTTGATGCAAAATGACCTATCTTATTGCATGAAAAACATTTCAGAGATAGCTCGCCTTCAAACTTACCTTTAACTCTCTTTTCTCTTCTTGCGATCAGGGAAACAATTTCATCTAACCTTCTTTCTTCTTCCTGTATCTTCTCCCATTCATCAACATAATCGTGAAGCTCTTCTTTTAGATTACTTATGCTAGTGCTTGCTAGAATTAATAAGGTCTTTTTGTTTCCATGCACAATTTCTCTGAATGTTGATTTTGTCTTCGGTAGAGAATATCCTAGCTCTGCGGCCTCAAAGGTAGTTAACTTTCCAATCAACATCTCTCTGTTGAATTTTTTTGTCAAAGGTATGACTTCTTCTATTGCTTGCATTTTAGTTTTGTATATAGGTGTCATGGATCTTAGAATTTTTGCAATCAATTCTTCCTCACCATAAGTTCCTCTAGAGTTTCTGATGCCAATACCAACTTCAGTAACTCTCTGTGCATATACTCTAATATTCTAATCATCTCTCATTTTCAAAATTTCCATCTTTATCTTCCAGTTCTGCAACTTTGCCTGCTTTGTAAACTTGTCTCCTTCATACAGTGCTTCCAATCTGGTCCAAATTTCATGTGCAAAATCTAAATCTTTTACCTCTATGAATTCACCTTTAGAAAGTGCACTAATTAATGCTTCTCTTACGACCATCTTATATGAGAATATATTCTTTTCTTCATTAGTAGCTTTATCTAGTTCATCCTCAACCTTCATATGTACATCCTTCTTTGTAATAATCCAGTAGTCGATTCCCAAGCATAGCAAATGTGTTCTCATCTTGTTCTTCCAACTATCAAAGTTTTCAGAATCAAACTTCGGACTATCCTTCTTATAGAATTCCATCTTTCAGGATCACCTCAAGCTGTTAACCTTTCTCTCTAAGGACCAGTAGCTCTGATACCAATTGTTAGGAATAATATTCCACCAACACAACTAAGAGGGGGGGTTGAATCAACTGTGAGACAGATTATTAAACTTTAAACTTTATAAACCAAAACTTTAATCCAAATGATAACACAGTAAATACAAACACCATAACACAATCCTTTATTGTCGAGGAAACCCTAATAAAGGTAAAACCTCGATGGGAATTAGCACCCACAAATAATGTACTGAGAGTATCACTGTTAAAATATTTAGCCCTATTAGGAGGTTGATGCATTACAGTACATAGTCCTTATTAGAGGACATACCCTCTTAGGAGTCACGAGTAACAATAGGCTCACTGCCCAGGCACATTGCCTAAAGAAGGTTAAATCCACCTTTAGGACTCACTGTTAGAATTACAAATGTATAGAGATATACAATCCAGTAAACTGTCTGATAGCAACTGTCTTTGCTTGATCAATTCCAATGAAGTATCGCAATCAAAATTTATGGTCTACATCCAGCAGACACAAGCTCGCAGCTTCCACAAAATATCTTTCTCTTTTCACACACTCCACTTTTCAACAAGAAAAGATCTCTCCTTTATACCCTATTACAATAATCAATTAGGTCGGCCAATTAAGCTTCCCCAATGAATAAATGATTACATAACCCCTTGCTAAGACACACAGGGTACTTATAACAAGTAAACATCAAATACAATTCATGAAAATATACTGCAACATCCATAATCCATGCTCGCAAATCACAATACTCACTTCATCTCCAAAGTCGGCCCCAAATAGGCCTCCTCCAGATCACAAGCCATAATTGATGTCACCAAGAGTATTTACGACTCATGAAACATAAAAAACACGTCTTAGCATGTCTTCTGTCATCCCTCAAGCTCACATAACCATAATCCATGTCGCACGCTAGTTATCCTTAAAACACAGAGACTAACTCTGTCACACTTCTCTGTCACGGACCAGTATCTAGTCTTCAGTAAGACATCAAAAACTTATTTAATATTTCATCTTAACACATGCGATCTTAGACATAAGATCAAAATACATTCTTGTACACATCCCTATCTTCGCATGCTCTGAATCATCCGTATAGTACCCGTACACTTCTGCCAGTCATCCAAGTACTAGTAATAACCAATTTGTTCAGCCATATTAGAAACATATGTTGACATCAAAGACAAAACATGAATGCCAACAACAACAATGGAACCAATCCCAACAAAGTGCCCCTATTCCACACACTTAGGAAATTTTTGAACCTTCAAACCTCTCGACTTGTTTACTTCATAAGTTCCCTTAACTTATCCCTTCACCTAACCCTTTGTCACCATCTCACAATATAATCAATCACCAATGTTTTCACCCACTTTATCTTGACACTCAAAATTAAACTCATTTGAACAAAGACATATTAAAAACTACACCAAATTATAACATAAAAGAATTACCAATTTATTCATTAATTACAATTGAACAAAGAATACATAAGACATATGAAAATAAGATGTTATATAGTATTTTCAACCCCTGATTTGGAAAAATCCTTAGATGTCATTTGCGCAATACTTGTACTTTCCCCATGATCAAACTCCCCATGTATGCCATTTTATTTGGCATTGCCTCCAATACTGTCCTCACACAACATCATTCTATTCCCAAAACATCTAACAAACGTTAAGCACAAAAAAATAAAACTTAAAGCAACATTTTCTCCTTTCTCCTAGAACCAATAGACATCATTCTATTTGACGTAGAATCCAATAAAACATGAATTTGTTACAATGGTGAGAAAGACTGATTGCGCCCTTAGTCTCCTTGGTTGTTTAGCACACCGATGGTTTGTGACATGGCTTAACCATGTCGTGTGTGTTCTATATGGACCTAGTGGTTGTATCGGGTATTAATAGGTCGATCTTTTGGTGCAACGATAACCGCTGGTCGTAACAAGTGGTATCAGAGCTTGGTCATAGGTTTGAACCCTGTACTTATGCTAGGGGATTGTTATAATGATGAGCATTACTGATTGCACACTTTGTCTCCTTGGTTGTTTAGTGGAGCGGTGGTTCATGACATCACTTAATAGCCTCCTGTGTCTTCTATATATCTAGTGGTTGTATGGGGCATTAATAGGTCAATCTTTTGGTGCAATGACAACTGCTAGTTGTAACAGAACTCACACTGTTATTATTTCCTTCCCCCGATAATTTCCACAGATAAACCTCTCCAACATACTACCAAATCATTTATCGCCCCAATATAGATAAACTTGAGTTTTCAAAATTTCTAGACCAAATTTACATTCAAACAACGTACCTACATAAAGACAAGTGGACAATAGAAAAAAATACAAGAAATTAGGCAAAACAACAAGAATACGAGAAGCCAAAAAAAATTAGAACACACTCAAAACACAAACATCAAGTTTTAGCTTGTGAACAACTTCAAAATAGATTATTGAAAGACTAGAACATCCACATACATAATCTTTCCATGCATACATCCTCACATATTACGTCACTATCCAAAACAACCACTTACACTACATGATACACACAAAGGAAACACCCTTACACTAACATCTTGTGGTCGGCAATTACTTGAACACTTGAACTATGCAAACTCACAAAAAAAATACAACTCCATAATTAGTTTTCCCAACATTATTCTTCATACTAACTTTAGTTGACACAAAATGACATGGTCTCCATAAATTGTTACCATCCAATTCAATTCGAGGATTCAGCCAATTTTCATACACAAAAAGAGTATGTATGACCCAAGGATATGAGAATAAACTAATTATTTATTCTAGCCTAGCAAATCTTGTCTCTCTAACCCCTTCAAAGATCTTAGAAATTTGCATACATACTCTTTCTCTGCATGAAAATAAACATCGATAAACACCTGGATACAAGTGGAAGCTAAACTAAACAATGTCCTATAATAGAATACTAATCCACACTCCCCACACATTCTAGACAATTGTACTTAGATACCCACCAAATGATATACAAATATAAGCAAGCACAAAGAAAATAAACGAGAACAAAACAACCAACAAAATCACTCCTTTAATGAAGAATCTCTCAAAGAATTGGGAGATAAATGCTAAGTTTAATGATTAAAGTTATTTTTCTTTTAGGACTCTGTGCCTTTTATTTTGCTTCTCTTGATGGACATTGTTAGTAGTTTTAGTTCGGTTATCCTCTTGCTTAGTTATTGTTTTATGAAGTATGTTGAACTTAAGGGCCTTAGCCCAGCTCAGTATGTTTACATTTTGCTTAGCAGATACTCTCATAGATACCTTTTGTTTCTGTGGATGAAAGGTTATTTTGATTGTACTAAAAGTAGTAGTGTTAGGCCTGGTATAGATGTTGATGTTAATATTCCTAGAATGTTTTTGATTGATTTTGGGTAGTGCAGGTTTTTGGGGGCTTCAAGATGTAATGGCCCAAAGCTTGGGTCTAGTGTTGTTTTGTGTTCTTTGCTTTATTGTTATATGGGATCAAGGCCCTTTCCTTGATGACTCAATAAAAAAAATCACTCCTTTTAGCGATCAACCACCAACGCATAACTAATAATAGGAAAATACAGAGTTTACCAATGATCCCCCAAAGGAAGCACTCTACCACTGATTGAGAAGCTCTCACGCAAAAATTCATGCAAATAAAAATAAGAGGAATAATTGCAGAACAATACTGATCAATATCAAACCTAAACCAAATGACTCAACAACACAATCAAAGCTCAATTAAAGCACGTCATTACCAAATCTACTCTATCTACCCTATGTAACAATCTTTAATTCCACTTCCAATTTCAACTACCATCATTGTCATTGTCACCAAGAAAATATCTCCAATTCATGCTACTCACAAGCCAAATGAGGGAACAGGAGAATCAAGGCTCTTAATTACCACTTGCTTACCACAAACACATAATCACGCCAAGCTCTCAAGGTCAGCAAATTGTCCATTCTGACTGCCATAATTGGACAACTTTTTGGCTATGTGAGACAATTTTCGAGTGGTTGACAATTTTCTAGCTACAAAAGTTCAAACAAATAGCCTATCAACTAAATAATGTCCTAGAAATTTAGGATTCTATAACATATTGTCTTAACGATGAATTTAAGCTTTCAAGTCCTAGAATAGAAATATATATATTTTACAACCATATGTAATATATGATAGATATTCTATGCAACAACAATATCACAACTCTTGGAAATGTAGAATACATCAAGACGAGACTTTCTACAAATTGGCCTGATATCCATTTCATCTATTTCAAAATAGTTTTGGCCATTTTGGAATGTAATGATCTTAGAGTGTTTTAGTGATTAAGTAGCCTTCAACTTGTAACCTGCCAATAATTTTTGTTCTTCAAACCCTAGCACCTAAAAGTTAGTAGATCTAATGCATACAACTAGCATCCACACCCTTACAAAATGTTTTATCTCAATTTTCCAATGCATGGAGGATGGTAAATCTGCTTGAGATGGATGCCACGTTGACTTTGGATGTATTGGTAACAATTTGAAAATGTGTCTAGTGCTAAACCAAAACTACACCTTCTTGTTGGTCCGTTCTCCCTATAGTGCTCTCCTTGAAATGATGAATGTTAGTGCATATGAAATCCCTTTCAAGCACAATATAAATGGAACATATTTACTAATTTTTTTTTGAAAAAAACAACTTCAAACTTCTTATAATGAATCTATACCGTCTACATTTGATTTTTTAAAATTAAATATATATAATATATTTAGTACTTATATTAAATTATAGAATAACAATACCTCATAAAAGACATTAATTTGATAAGTTAAAACTTAGATAATAAATAAATACTGACTAATACGGTGGCCACTTCCATGGGGATAACTCTGTGCGACGTCCACACATTTTGAGTATGTGAGGAGGCTCGGTTTTTAATTAGAACACATGGATTTCATTATGTTTCTCTCGAGGTGAAACAGAAGCTTTTGTGGATTTCATTATCTTCAATAGTCAAATAAGAAATTGGGAATCTTTTGAAACTGGGTTCTTCACAGCTGTTACAGAAGCCACTCGTTCACAACTTGAAGCAGCTTTGAGTAAAATCTATGCCTGGTTCTCCAACTTTACGACATGTTGAGTACTTTTTAATTAAACGTGTTTCATATTTTTATGTATCCAATAGTGATATCGACTTATATGCATTCCATCTGTAACCCAAATTTTACCTGGATTACAGGTCCTATGGATTGCCGAACTTATCACAGATAACAAACTTGTAACTTATTGGCAAATTATTATAATATACACATGTAACTAAAAACTTATACAAGTCCCTTATTAATGGGTTGGGTGGAGACGTTTCCTAACGAAGAAGCAAAGATCTATTCAATTGAGTCCACCACCCTATGAATGGTACAAGTTGAATTCCAATGGTTCACTTCAAAGGGTAATAGAGATAAGCAAGGAGCAATTACATATGCAATTCCAATGGTAACCAATATATCAAATAGGAAGCAAAGATATAGTGTCATCAAGGGTCTTTGTTATTACCATTGCTATATATATATATATATATGAGATCATTTTAGATTTTTTCTAATTTTGAAAATATTTTTCTCTTTCAAGAGTGATCTATATAATCATAGTTTGTGGAATAAAACAATGCTTACATTAATCTTCTCTTTATAATTGATTTAAACATTTGATTAGACTAACAACTTTTACTTTTTAATATATAATAATATACAAAAG
>MU221942.1:370614-382691 GCA_018584345.1 Thuja plicata | reverse complement strand
TATATATATATATATATATATATATTCAACATTCAATTTAGTATACAAAAAAGTAAAGTAGACTAAATTTGAAATAGAAACAAGTGTCTACAAGGTCATTGCCCCAGTAAAGCCAAAAAGACTTTATATGTGATTGATGGTTGATGTCTTGTACTCTTCTTGATTAGGTTCCTGAAGGCCTACAAAAAAGGTGTCAACCACAACGCAATCAACATATCTGAACATTCTATAGTGAATTTCATTAAACCAATGCAAAGAAATAAATTAAATGAGTAGATAACAAGAATTCCCAAATAAATGGTGTGTTAAAAAACACAATTAGGTACATTGATTAAAGGAATCTTCATCAAACTTGTTGACCTCTCATACGTCTCCCATACCTGTAAAAAAATTGTGACAATCGGGGGTAGTGTAACACTCTAACATACAATCATCCTTAACAATATTGCATGCACAACAACATAATATATTGGATGAGACATCATATTTTAATGAAAATGGAAATAGCGAATTGCCCATTCTAGATTTATACTTATGTTGGAATTAATGGGAAGTAGTGCTGAGAGGGGAGGGGTGAACCAGTACCTCTAAAAATTTTAACAACTTTTACAATTCATCATTAGTAATCATTCAATTCTGATTTACCAACCATTACTGTGATTCTTATGCATGTATAGTCTGTTTACAATCTTTAATAGTTTTCAAAATTCACAGAAACATTCATGAAAATGATAAACACATAACACAAGATATGGTATCGTAGAAAACTCCTGTTAGGAAGTAAAAACTGCGGTGGGGATGGCACCCACAAAACTTCACTATCTGCAGAGTGGAAAGGATCCAGTTAAGGCTTACAATTTGATCACTTCTGATGATCTACCCTGTTAAGATTATTAAGGTGGAGACCTGTTAAGATCTACTCTATTAAGAGCTTTTGCAACACTGATTTAAGTGTGCACTCAGTTATGAGATTTACAATAGGACAGTTAAGCCCACCTTTCTTGAAAGGACTTCATTAGTGTACTATAATTGTTAGAATGAGTACAAATGTTGACCTGACTGTGTGCAATCTACTATTTCTGATTTATAGATCCATTAAAGCTCATACAATAATAATATCACCTTAAGTGATTGATGAATACCTTTTCTCCGCTTGTCGGTAGCCTCTGTTCTGTTCTTGAAAACTTATATGATTATGTTTGTGTCCTTCTGCATGAATTCTCTGTATGGTCTTTAGTTTCTCTTTGTGGCTACTATCTTCATTGAACAACTTGTATTCTCAGTGGATTGAGCACCTATTTATACAAGTATTTGACCTATCTTGGAATTCATGCATTACAATGTTAACTCTTAGATCCAAGGTTTACAACTTGACCTTGATCTTTAGTTTGCATGTTTTAAAATAGTAAAACTAATTAAAACAATAGTAAATACATTGCTTCCTCCACATATAATGGATTTAAAATTAAATCAAGAAGCTGTAAATACAACTTCAATGACTTATTTGACGTGGAAAGTCAGATCCACTTTTTGTGGGATGTAACTGACTGTCAATTCTTGGTTGTCGGTATGAACTTGAAGTCTATCGGCGTTCCTTGATTGAACTCTTTGTTGGGTTCCCTGTATTCATCGGGTTTCTCTCTTGATTGTTTTGTCGGGTAGCACTGTTGTTACTCGTAGGGTATCTTTTACCCTTTTGTCATCGGGTAACACTTAACTAGTGTTTGTCGGGTAACCTTGTCGTCGGATAGTGTTGTGCCCTATCTGTCGCTATAGAGAAAACCGATGGTGCAGAGCATGTTTTTATCTAGGTATACTAATGGCAAAATATAATGCCTTCAATCTCCCCCTTTGACATTAGTATCAAAAACTGATATGTGCATAATACTAAAATTCTTTTAGTATATCCTTGTTTACATCCTTGTTAGAATATGACTCCCCCTAACTGTGTGCATCGGTATAATGTATGTATATGTACATGTATACTATTCATTCTCTATATGTACATTATTTCCCCTTTCTTTTACTATACATATGATTTCCTCCTTTTAACTGAGGTGATGAACATATCAAATTCCCCCTTTCTTTGACACTGATGACAAAAACGTACAACTTACAATATGCCAAAATTGTGACAAAAATGTGCAACTTACAATGTGTCAAATATGTTAGAATGGGTTTTTTTGATATCTTCAAGCATGTTCTCCCATTTCTCTTTTAGCTATTCTAGTGCCAAGTGTTGTAGCTCTAGCCTTGCGTGCATATCATAAATGTTGTCTAGGACAGACATTTGTGGGGTGGCAATTAGAGTGTTTTCCTATGTCATATTTTGTTGCAGGAGTGTAAGTGTCGGTAAGAGCTTAACTTGGAGCTCATTTACCTCATCTCTGTACTTCATCTCTGCAAATTGTATGTCCTGTCTTTGTTTCCTTGATTGTATGACTTATTCATTGTGCAATTTAAGTGCTTCTTCTGTGTTGGTGAGACTTTGTGCACTGGTCTGAAGATCAGCATCTATTTTTTCTATCTTGTCGGTATACACTTGAGTGAGTAGATCTAAAGTGCATAATTTCTTTATTAAGGTATTAGCTTCTGAAATAATTGGATCAATTGTACTTACCAATTTAGATAGCTTGACCTTTTTCAGTGCCACTTCCTAGCTTATTTTCTCTGCTAGCTTGAGCTCATACTTTTGCTCAAGTCTCTCTTCCATAACCTTCTCATCATCAATATTCTGAGATGTTATTGCATTTGTTAGTATGACCAGTTGATCAAGCATTGGAGATTTTTGATCAATATCTATGTCAGGTACAATTTGTTGAAGTATCCCTCTTGCTACTTCTAGTACCTTGGCCTCTTTTGTTGCTCTCTTCAGCTTGTCTTGTATAGCTTTTCTTTCACAAAGCTTAGCATATTTTTTCAATGCAGTTGGATCCAATATTCTTGGATCACAGACTGGAATCTCAATGATTTCATCCAGAGTTACTGGATTCTTATTCTTTCATTTTTTCTTCTTTGAGATTTGAGGGGATGCAGATGTATGAACTACCATAGCTAGTTCATTTGTTCTCTTTGAGTGACTTGGTGAAGGCTTTGTAGAGGATGCATCTTGTGTCTTCTGCTTAGGTTGCACCTGTCGGTTATGTGAAGATGTCTCTTCATTAACCTTGGGTGTTTCTACAGAATGTGCTTCTGATTTCTTCCCTAGCTCATCATTTTTTCCTTCTTCACCTTTCTCTGTTGGTTTGTCCCATGTTTCCTTTTGAGTCTCCTTTTTATTTTGATTAGTAGAAGTATTTTTTTGATCATCGGTTGCAGCTTTCTCTGTAGTTGTATCAGTGGTTTCTTTACTTTCCCCATCACCCTTGCCCTTGAGTGTGCTTGTTTCCTTTTCCTTAGATCCACCATTGTCGTCTAGTATGTTTATTGCCTTCATTATGACAGGCATGTTACTTTGGGTTGTAACTTGGGCTTCATCAGTAATGGTGTCCTTCTCGTCGGTTTGAGTCTTGTCAGCAGTGACATCCTCATCTTTTTGTGTTTCTTTTGTAGGGTCCGGTACTTTTGAGTGCAAGACTAAAGTGTCTTGTACTGTCTCATTAGCAACATCATTTGTACTAGTTGATGTTTTCAAGCTTTGTTGTTGTTCTTGATCCTTAAGTGTGATAAATATTACATCATCTTTCTTCTTCAGATCATTGTCAGAGTCATAGTTAGTGATATCTTGGATATTATCATCCATGACTGTATCTGCATTGATAGGCTCATTATCACTTTCAGTATTGTCTGGAGCAATATGCTGAGGACTTGCCTTTTCTGACTCCTCTTTGTGAGGTGTGTTTGTGAGAAATAATTGAGCTTCTCAACACTTTTTGACTCTGCCGAAAGATCTGGGAGTTATCTCCATTTGGTTTCCGTCATTGAATCTAGTTCTATAAACTTGTTCTCTAGTACTTTGTATGCCCTTATTTTGGCTACAAATTTACTTGAATGTTTCTTTAGTACTTCTTTTATTTCTTCAACTTTGGATTTAGGAGGCATCAGTCTCACAAGTACCCTTTCTCTTTCTTCTCTTTCTGTTTGTAGGGCATATGACCATTGTTGGTATACTCTTTTACCTATCTCTTTAGGTATTTGATTTAAAAATTATGTAGGTGCATACTTGTGTTTGATCATTGATTTTATGACTGCATCTTGTATTTTATTTTGATCCTCTGGGTTTAAAGTATCCCACTGTCTGATCTTCTTATCAGTCATTGTACCATGTGTAGCAATGGTTTTGGCAGCTTCATCAACTATTTGATTTCTAAAATTCTTTTTCACTACATCAGGCTCATCATCTTTTGTGTCATCGAAGTCAGCCTTTTTCCTAACCAACATTTTCCTCTTCTTAGGTGGTGTTGTTTTGATAGTTTGTTGTCTAGTTCTTTTTGTTGGCTGCTTCCTTATATAGGTCCTTACTTTTCCTTTCTTAAGTGGAGTGGTATCGGTTGCAGTAGTTTGACTTCTTGTCCTTTGTTTCTTTGTAGGAGGTGGAGATGGAGGTGTATCAGATTCAATAGCCTCTGTATCTAATTTCTTTTCTTCTTGTTCTTCACCGATGGTTCCATGTTCATCAGTTTCCTCTTGTTGATCCTATTCTTCCTCCTTTGTAATTGATAGAATCTTCTTGAGATTCTTAACCATTTTACCTTTCTTGTTTATAGTCTTCTTGGCTTCTAGGCCTTGTTTTATTTTAGATTTGGCCTCTTCATATGTTCCAAACCTTGGTTGTTTCTTATCAATGGGCTCATTAAGTAATGCCTCAATTGAATTTGTAGCTTGATCAATATTGATCTCATAGTCTAATGGTGATAACTAAGCTATTCTTGGTACAACTAGCTTTATATCGGTGAAATTTGTGTCTGCCATAAAGCATATCTCATCTTTATGTTTTTCAACTATCTGTTCAGGAATCCTAGTTCTTTCCATCATCTTTTCCTTGAACTCAAGGAAGTACGCAGATATAACAGACTCAAAATTGTCTCCTAGTGACCTAATCAGTTCACTAATCTGATGTGTGATCAGTTTTGTAGTGTCCCATACTACTTTTCCTACTTAAGGAAAGTATTCTTGAAAGTAGAAAAAGATACACATGATAAGTGATCCAAACTTACATGTGTTGGTCCTTGCTAACCTAATTTTGATCATATTCTCATCAAGTTGTTTTAATAGGATCTTACATAGATCCATCTGAATTCCTTTAGTTACCATCTTGTAAGTTGTGCTTACTGCAGTTGCAGAAATGGTGTTCAGTCTGCTAGCCTGAAATATTTTGTATCTAATAACACATTCACCAAATTTTATCTCTTCATCGGTGATTGTGTTCACCTTGAGACCTCTGTTGTCTCCTTCTGCATTGGTGATTTTTTCAACTTCTTTCATGGATGGATGCTTGTGTGCCCTAGGCTTGTCAGTTATCAGATAACCAGTGACAGCATGAAGAACATCCTTGGTTGTATGCTTGGGTTGGTCTAACCATAGCTTGTTGTCATGCATTCTGCTCAAGACTAACCTTATCCATTCTATTTTGAATTCCCTCAGGAAATATAGGGCATTGGTTAACACCTTTGACCTCCAAGTGTTTATGCTCTTCCTTTATTTTTCCTTCGGCATCACACAACTTCTTAAAAGCTTCATCCATTTCAACATCACCTAATTCTACGATCTTGCAGTGAATATAAGACCTAACGTCTTCTATGAGCAAAACCCTAGGTGGAATTTTTGAAAACACACCGATTTCATCAGGTTTTAATGCAATCTCTGGGAAGATTTTATACTTTGGTTCTATATAAGTACTATTCTTGATCAGTTTCACCATCTTCCTCTTATCATTCTTTATCTTAGCGGTTCTTGAGGTGGTTGCCATTGTATTTCAAGTTTCTAGGGTATTCTCTAAATTAGGGATTTCTTGATAAAATAATGACAGAGATCTTTCGGTGCCTTTGGTACTTACTTTAATTGGAAATAATAATGAAAGATCTACTTGTTGTGTGTTGAATCGATCTGAGGACACTTTTTCTTTCTGCTCTTTAATTGCCTGGTTTTCGCTCTGCTTTCTCTTCAAATCGCGGGTGAAAAATGAAGTTGTCCCGTCGACTATTTATAGAATTTTTGACCTAAGTCTTTGCATTAAATGCTCAATGAATTTTCGGGACATGAAGATAGGTTTCATCAGGAGGACATACCAAAACATCGTCGGTGAAGACATGATGCTTTGGGTTCTTGTTTAACCATTTCACTTTTACCGATGGATATCGGTATTCTGTCGTGACAAATTATGAACTTTGCTTTCTTACCAATAGGCGTCGGGTTACATTGGCAATTTATTATTTTCATTCATTGATCGACAATTTCTGAGAAGTGTAAACAACTCATTATTATGTTCACCAATGATTTTCGGTAAGTGTTTACCGACGGTGTTGCATTCTTAGATTGGTAACAGGTAAAGTAATATGCATCTTTGGTTTATGCAGATTTTGACTATCTATCAATTTGTATAATGGAACTGATGCAAAATATAACTTGGTATAGTGTAGGTCCATACTTACTTGTTTAGATCAAGTGGGGTTGGTGGTGTCATCAGATCCATTGGATGGGGTGTCACCGTTTGCATTTCTTGGTCTAGCTTCATCATTGCTTGAAGCCTTTATCCACATTTTGTCTCTTGCCCTCCGGATATCTTCAATGGTGTTTCCATTGGGATATGTGCTTGTATCTATCAATCAGTCCTTGCAATCCTTTTTGAGATGACCAACTTTATGACAGTGTAAGCATGCCATTCCTGGGTTTGACCAGCCTCTAGACCTTTTGGTCCATGCTCTCATGCAGTTTGCAGCAATGTGACTATATCTACCACATGATGTACAGTTTGTCCAAGTGTTGTAATCCCATACATATTGATTACTGATTCTCTTTGGTTGATAAGGAACTTATTTACCTTTTGGCTTCCATGCTTGCTTTTTCTTTTTCTAGCATTCTTCAGATGTATGCCCATTCATCTTATATGTAGGGCAATATTTGTCCATGTGGGTTTCCTTCTTTTGTTGTTCTATCTTTCTCTTGCATTCATAAGCCTTATGTCCTTTCTTGTTACATTTATAACAGTATCCTATGAATGAAGATGTAGGTGTAGATTTAGGAATACCTTTCATTTTACCTCTGCATACATTTGATGTGTGCCCTTTCTTTCCAAAGTGCTTGCATGTCAGCTTTTTTGGACTTGGATTCTCATCAATATTCTTTGGGTTTGATGATTCTTCATTTTTGGTAAATTCTATATCGTTATTGTTTTTGACTCTTCGTTTTCCTTCAAGAAAGTCATCCATTATTTTATCGCTTTCTTCATCTTTTCTGATAATTTCATTATGTCGTTGTTGAATTCTAACCTCATGTTTTAGCTTTTCATTTTCTTCTCTTAGTTCACCGATAATCTGTATTCTCTCAATGAGTTCCACATTTGTTCTGTTTGCTTCTTGACTCATAATGATAATCTGATTTGTGAGATCATGGTGATGCTCAACATGTCTTTGAATTTCCATTTCCTTTTCTTGTAGTTTCTCTATGATCTTCCTTCTGTCATCAATAGCAAGTGTTCTTTCTGTTTCAGCTTGTCTGGTAGAACTCATCACATCAATCATTCTTACCATCTGGCTCTCTTGACCGATTTGTAGCATCTTTATTTTCTCTATCGGATGTTGATTGATCTCCTTTAGATTTGTGATGTTATCTTCTGATGTATCTGATGTATTACTTGTACTTGATCCTGAAGATTCAAAGAAATCTGGAATCTCTTCTTCTTGATAGTCTTTTTCATTGTTCCGGGTAGCCATACCTTTTCTCTCATCTAGCAGCTCTCTCATCTTGATTCTAGCTTCTTTATACTGTTCATAGAACATCTGTATCTCAAGCTTTTTGTTCTCAATATTCTTATCAAGTTTGTACTTCTTCATTGTATGATCTTTTCTCTTAAGCCTTTAAACTTTCCAAGAAGAGACTAAGCTCTGATAGCAATTGTTGGAATTAATGGGAAGTAGCACTAAGAGGGGAGGGGTGAATTAGTACCTCTAAAAATTTTAACACCTTTCACAATTTATCATTAGTAATCATTCAATTCTAATTTACCAACCATTACTGTGATTCTTATGCATGTATAGTTTGTTTACAATCTTTAATAGTTTTCAACATTCATGAAAATGATAAACATATAACACAAGATATGGTATCATAGAAAACTCCTATTAGGAAGTAAAAACTACGGTGGGGATGGCACCCACAAAACTTCACTATCTGCAGAATGGAAGGGAGCCGGTTAAGGCTTACAATTTGATCACTTCCGATGATCTACCCTGTTAAGAGTATTAAGGTGGAGATCTGTTAAGATCTACTCTATTAAGATCTTTTGCAAGACTGATTTAAGTGTGTACTCAGTTATGAGATTTACAATAGGATGGTTAAGCCCACCTTTCTTGAAAGGATTTCATTAGTGTACTACACTTGTTAGAATGAGTACAAATGTGACCTAGCTGTGTGCAATCTACTATTGCTGATTTATAGATCCATTAAAGATCTTACAATAATATATCACCTTAAGTGATTGATGAATACCTTTTCTCTGCTTGTCGGTAGCCTCTATTTTGTTCTTGAAAACTGATATGATTTCGTTTGTGTCCTTCTGCATGAATTCTCTGTCTGGTCTTTAGTTGCTCTTCGTGGCTACTATCTTCATTGAACAACTTGTATTCTCAATGGATTGAGCACCTATTTATACAAGTATTTGACCTATCTTGGAATTCACGCATTACAATGTTAAGTCTTAGATCCAAGGTTTACAACTTGACCTTGATCTTTAGTTTGCATGTTTTAAAATAGCAAAACTAATTAAAACAATAGTAAATACATTGCTTCCTCCGCACATAATGGATTTAAAATCAAATCAAGAAGCTGTAAATACAACTTCAGTGATTTATTTGACGTGGAAAGTCAAATCCACTTTTTGCGGGATGTAACTGACTGTCGGTTCTTGGTTGTCGATATGAACTTGAAGTTTGTCGACATTCCTTGATTGAACTGTTCATCAGGTTCCCTATATTCGTCAAGTTCCTCTCTTGGTTGTTCCATCAGGTAGCACTGTTGTTACTCATCGGGTATCTTTTACCTTTTTGTCATCGGGTAACACTTAACCAGTGTTTGTCAAGTAACCTTGTCATTGGATAGTGTTGTGCCCTGACTGTCGGTGTAGAGCAAATTGATGGTGCAGATCATGTTTTTCTCTAAGTATACTAATGGCAGAATATAATGCCTTCAACTTAATTATTCAATATTGATAGTAATGAAAATGAACTTGCAAAATCCCTTCATGAATTCATTTGAATGTGCAAGATGAATGCATTCATATGTGGTTGTTGGATTTAGAATTTAAATTTTAGTGGGTAACATTCTGTCAATTCATTCTTTTGCTACAAGGTGAGATCTTATTGATTGCAACCAATCAATCATTTCATACCTGCATATCCAATTCAATTCTCGTATGTGACTTAGAATTAAAGATTTCTTACTGCTCACAACCAATCAGTCAATTCTTACTTGCATATCCAATTTAGATCTCATATATATATATATATATATATATATATATATACATATACATATATACATATAGATATATATATATACATACATACATACATATAGAGAGAGAGAGAGATCTACATACATATCTATATAGAGAGATATACATACATACATATGTATATATAGAGAGAGATATATATATACATACATAGATATGTATATATATATATACACACACACACATACATATATATATTTATTTATTTATTTCCTACTACATATACACATACTAATCTTTTAAAAACCCCAATATCGAATATAAAAGATATTTAATTGTGTGATAGATATAAGAAAATTAATTTTATTGCAGTTACAAATAAAAGTATATCATTATGTTTAAAAGGTTACATTCAAATATTGTGGCCATATGTACACAATTACATTAAATTTGATCATATTGCATTCAAATACAACTACCCCACACATGAGAGGATATTGCCAAAAAGTGAAGGATGGAATAAGTATGTTCGAGTAATTGATCTAAAGATGACCTAGTTTATTGACAAAAATGGCAAATCCATAAAAGTAGTCCATCGTAACATTCTTATTGTCACCAGTGAAAAAATGTTCATTGTGACTATGGAAGATACTCATAGAAGTGTAGTTATCATTAGCACAAGATAGCTTGAATATCTCCCATGCCTCCACCATTTTATTTTCAAAGCCATCTCTATTACCAAAAATTGAGCCAAGCCTGCTAGAGATAATGTTTGGATTTATCGTACAAATCCCCTGTGCAATATTTTCTGAATTGTTGAAAACAACCACATGCTTAGCCACCTTCAAGGCCCATTCAAACCGACCAGTAACTTGAAAGAGAGTATAAAATACTAGTTTATAGATCACCCCGTCGTGTACATGAGAGCCAGCAATATTATGTTTCAGAAGGTAGAGAATAGCATGTTTGATGTCAGCATCACGCACATTAAACAATCTAGAGCACTATTCTTCCAAGGACTCCAAATGACAACATTCTATACCATATGTTCTATCCATTGAGAAGACCTAAAACAAAGTAACAATAATGAAAATAATGAATAAGTATGCCAACATAACGATGCATACACATACATACTAATGTACATACATATACATAATGATGCATACATTATGCAAACGTGCACACAATTATGCATGCATATTCATAAATATGAATACACACACATAATTATGCAGACATAAACATAATTAGACATACCGATAATCATTGTTCAATTCCCTCGCTACATACAAGAAAGGAAGCATGATTGATGGGTGCAACATTACCTGAAGGTTGTAGAGTGGAGGCAATAAGGTTGCAAGGCCAAATAAATTAGATATGTAATTGTGCACACATGGCTACAACATTGTAGCATTTGAATGAGATGGAAGGCATTGAGACAATAATAGTTTAATTTCATATATCTAAATAATTATGTACATGTTTACATGATCAATCATGTATATGCATAGTCATGTTATATGTATCTGATACTTGGAGTCTAAAATATGTATGCATGATAATTCAGTTAAACATACTCAAAAAAAGATTGGGGATATATATATATATAGACATGTACATAATTATGTATATGTATACATGATCATATATACATATATACATATACATATATACATGATCATGTATATGTATACATAATTATATACATAGACAAAATTATGCAATAGGTATCTGATACTTCGTGTGTGTGTGTGTGTGTGTGTGTATGAATATATATATATATATATATATATATATATATATATATATATATATATGGGTGATACCACAATAGTGGGTTACACTTTTTTTCCTAAACGGACATTGAACTCTACATTTTGAGAAAAACTTTCACATTCGGATGCATATTGTCGTTAAACTATTTGAAATCGGAAGATGAAGTAAACTAGAGTCTTTTAGGATTTTCTGTCTAGTTTCTAAATATATTTTTTTTATTTTTTTTTGAATTGATATTAATGGTTTTTTTTTCTCCCACTACTGCTATGTTGCTGAAAACGTCTTTTTCAAAAAGGTACAATGACTTCGTACAACATAACTTTTTTTCTAAAATAGATATCAATGTGCTTCTTTTGAATTTGGTTTTGTAACATCCACACGGAGGGCATGCAATTGGTTTGATGACATTATCATGATTATTGCATATTTTATGAATGTTTGAAATAGAGTCAACCGTAATTTTGACATACCTTGACTGCGTAGCTGATAACTTGTTGTGTATTAATCAAAATTCAAAATTTTTCTTTTGATAGAAAGAAGACTTGAAACCGGAGGGCACTATTATTTTTAAATTTTTTTTTTCTATTTTCTACTATTTTTCATTGAACGTCAAACCTGGAAGTTTATATTTGATAAAAAACCTACATCTGATGCACGTCAAAAAACATAGACCTAATTAATTCAAAAT
>MU221942.1:326101-352627 GCA_018584345.1 Thuja plicata | reverse complement strand
ATATTGTAATTCTGAAAGTTTGTAATTCCACATTTGTGGAGATAATAAGAAGCCAATTTTCTGTTCTTGCATATTGTTTTTGTTTCTCTGTTTATGTTATGTGTTTGTGGTATTAAGGGGAGTACCCTTCATCAACACCTAACTCAAACCCCTAGCTCTTTATTTCTGGCATGTACTGACTCTAGCCAAGTCAGGAGAGTTTGTGTGGACCTTAGAAGGTCATTTATTTTTCCCTAAGATGGATATGAATAGATCAATCCATCTCTAGATAGGTTTCTTAGTGGATTTCTTTTAGTTGTGTGTGTGTGAGGTAGTTTGTAAGCCTCTAGAAATCCAACCAAGGCATTAGGAACTTTGGATAAGCTACTCAGTATCACTGGTGGTCGGTTAACATTGCTGGTCGGTTAACACTGCTGATCGGTTAACACTGGTGGTCAGTTAACACTACTGATCGGTTAACACTACTAGTTGGTTAACACTGGCACCGATTTGGACTGGTTCTTAGTTTTGCATTATTGTTGCTCGATAAATTTAGTCATAACAGCCTGCAAAAAGTGGATCTTGTCTTTTATGGACAGTATGGGTAGTTGTAATGGTTCCTGAAGAGATGCTTGCGAATATGTGGATAGTAAGGGTTGTTTCCAAGAGAGGATGGTTATTAATAACATCCCAAGCCTTCATTTTAGAGATCTAGAGAGTAGAGATTGAAGAAGAGGAGAAGCTACAGGAAAGTTAGAGATTTACAGATTACTATACTATTTTTTTTGTTTCCAAAAATGAGAAGTTTCAGACTGTGTGTTTAGTGGATATCAAGTTTCTTTGTGGTTCCTTTTTGTATGCAAGTAGCTTAGTTACTTTATTTTCTATTTTGTAATTTGTTAGTTCTTCAGTCATTCTAGGTTGTAAGTAGTAATGGCCCCTCAAGATTCCTGAATCCATGGTGAGAGTCATGTGTTGGGATGGAACTCAAGAGGAGCCCTTGTACATAGTTTCCCTTTTGTTTTCTGTAGGAGAAGCAAGAAAAACAATTCTTGAAATCTTACCCTAGGAAAGCTCAGTGATAGTCTGGCTAGGGAAGAGAGTGAGAACAATGTTCTGAAAACATTTGTTGAATGAATCTGTTTGTGTAGGTTGAGTGAGGAGAAGTTGAATGGCATGTCGATGGGGACTGAGTCTTGAAGAGGAGGTAAAGTTGATAGTGACTTACCTCAGTTAGGGTTATGAACACCCTAAGAGATCTAGGAAAAAGATCTCAAAGTAGAGCCAAGTTGGTTCTATAGCAGAAATGACACACCTATCCACATCAGATTGGTATAAGAGCCTAGATTGATTGGGCTTGTGGTAGATGTTTCAGTCAACAATATCAGTAGGTGAAAACAAGATGGTCGCCAATGTAGAGCTTGCAAAGGAAGTAGATGAGTAGAAGAGGGTAATTGAAGACCAAAGGGAAAGGAGTAGACTCCTTAAAGAATCCCTAGATGAGATGAAGGTAAAAATTCAAGAAGTTGCAGATGTAACTAAAAATAGAGATGGAAATGAAGTCAATAGTAGCAAAGGGAAGCAAGAAGTTGATGAAGAAGACTTGATACGTGAACCAGACCCACCATTGAGTAAGGAGCCATTTCTAAAAGCTCTAAGAGCCCTAGGAGGAAAAATTCTTGAAGGAATTACATTCTTTAATGGAAAAATGGACAATGAACTAGTTGTGGAATGCATAGAAGGTATTGATAATAATTTTGAATGTGAAGGCATAACTGAAGCACAAAAGTTAAAAATTGCAAAGTCAAGATTAAGAGGTTCAGCATTAACATGGTAGAAATACCTCCAAGAAGAGAGGGAGAAGATGGGTAAGCATCCAATTTCAAATTGGAAGGCCATGTTAACCAAGGTAAAGGAGAAATACCTGCCTGAAGATTATGAAATCCAGTTATACAAGAAGAGTCAAAGTTTGAAACAAAAAGATTTGGATGTGGCTACATATACTGAAGAATTCCAGAAGTTTTGCTTGAGGTCAAGAGTCCAAGAAGATGAGACTATCAAGGTGGATAGGTATCTTGGAGGCCTAAAATAAAATATTCAAGAGGAAATCAGTTTGTGGACTCCCACAACCATCCATAAGTGTTTCCAACTTGCATTGAAAGTGGAAGAGAAGAACAAAAATAAATCAAAATAAAACTTCAGAGGAAGAGGCAGAGGTAGAGAAGGAAGAGGAAAAGGAGGCTATGGTGGAAGAGGATCAGATTCAAGGCAGCAAAGTGAGAGAAATCTCATTGAAAATTAGGAAGGAAACTCAAACATAGGAGGTTTCAGCAGGGGTAGAGGCTCTAACACTAGTTGGAGAGGAAGGAGCAGCAGCAATCAAGGAGAGGAGCATCCTACTTTGCCACCATGAAGTGATACCATTGCAATCAACTAGGACATCCTTCCTATAGGTGTCCTGAAAAAGGCTCTAATTCTCAAGGAGGTGGAAAGAGAGTTAACTATGTCCAAGAAGAATCAAGTTGCAGCAGCAAGACATCTGAGGTACCATTAGAATCAGAGGAAGGTGAGAACCTCGTGATAAAGATGACCTTAATCAGAGAGCCAAGAAAAGAAGAACCAAGCCAAAGGAGAGAACTCTTTAGAGTGAAGTGCAAGATCACAGGGAAGGTATGTAGAGTCATTATTGATTCAGGCTCAATTGATAATATCATTAGTGAAGAGGCAGCCACCAAGTTAAATTTGAAAAGGATTCCACATGACAACCCATACAAGGTTACATGGCTCAACAAAGGATAGCATGTGTTTGTAGGAGAACAAGCATGGGTAGAGTTCATCATTGGCAAGTATAAGGATAGAGTTCTATTTGACATTATTCCCATGGATGCATGCCACCTTCTACTTGGATGGCCATGGAAATTTGATAGGCAAGCCATGCATGATGGAACCAAGAATGCCTACTCATTCAAGAAAGATGGAGTAAATTTCAAAATTTAGTCCCTAATAGAAGAAGGAGAGATGAAGACATCAATTCCAAGTGTGCTCATGGTTGATGAGAAGGAGTTCTTGAAGACTCTAGGAGAAGGAGAAGGAGTTGGATTTTCTTTAGTATTAAAGCCAAAAGATGAAGCTACTATCAAGAAATCAGAGATACCAAATGAGGTAAAAGAAATACTTGAAGAGCATAGAGATATTGTGAATGATGACCATCCCACTCCCCTACCTCCTAAGAGAATTTTTAGCCATAAGATTGACTTCATACCAGGAGCTACCTTACCCAAAAAAGCTGACTATAAGATGACCCCTCAAAAAAATGAAGAAATAGCCAAACAAATCAGAGAGTTATTAGACCGAGGCCTAATTAGGAAGAGCATAAGCTCATGTGCAGTCCCTACTATTTTAGAGCCTGAGAAAGGAGGAGCTTGGAGACTTTGTACTGATTCTAGAGCCATAAATAGAATCACCATTAGGTATAGGTTCCCAATACTCAGAATTGAAGACCTAATGGATTGTTTAGGGGAGGCAAAGTACTTCAGCAAGATTGATCTTAAAAGTGGCTACCACCAAATCAGGATAAATGAAGGAGATGAGTGGAAGACTGCCTTCAAAACTATAGAAGGTTTTTATGAATGGCTTGTAATTCCATTCGGTTTGTCTAATGCTCCCTCAACTTTTATGAGGCTTATGAATGAGGTATTGGTATAATGCATTGGTAAATTTGTTGTTGTCTACTTAGATGACATTTTAGTTTTCAGCAAAACTAAGGAGGAGCATATTAGGCATTTGAAAATTGTTTTCAAGAAATTGCATGATCATGAAGCAGGAGCTGGTATATCTCGGTTTTGTTTTGTCATAGGGTAACCTCAAAATGGATCAAGAGAAGGTGGATGCCATTCTAAGTTGGCCTACTCCCAAGGCTGCAACTGAGGTGAGAGGTTTCCATGGTTTAGCTCAGTATTATAGAAAGTTCATTAGACATTTCAGCAGGATTTGTGCACCTATGTTAGACACTATTAGAGGTGGGATGAAGACAAAGTTTCAATGGACACCACAAGCTGAAAAAGGGTTTGAAACACTCAAGAAGAAGATAGCAGAGTTTCCTACTCTAGTTATTCCAAGCTTTGATAAGATTTTTATAGTAGAATGTGATGCAAGTAATGTAGCCATTGGGGCTATCAAAAGCCAAGAAGGAAGACCAGTAGCTTTCCATAGTGAGAAGCTAAATAATGCAAAGAAGAAGTACTCTTCTTATGACTTAGATTTGTACGCTCTAGTCCAAGCACTCAAGAAGTGGAGGCACTAATTTCTGCCTAAGGAGTTCATAGTATATACTAATAACCAAGCTCTTAGCTTTCTTAACTCTCAAGACAAACTTAGCAGCAAACACATGAAGTGGGTGGAGTATCTACCAGCCTACACTTTCAATATCAAGCATAAAAAGGGAGTAGAGAATAAGGTTGTTGATGCATTGAGAAGAAGGTTGCTCACCATCCAAGAAGTTCAGCTATAAAGCATAGGTATTGATATCTTCAAAGACCTATATGCTGAAGATGAAGATTTTTCTCAAATCTATAAGGTATGCAAGGAGTTTAAAAACAACTTTCATGGTGAGTTTTCTGAATATACTTTGCAGAATGATTTATTGTTTAAAGGAGGTCAGAATTTTGTTCCTAAAGGGTCTATGAGGGAGAATTTGATTCAGGAAAAACATAATGGAGCACTTAGTGGTCATTTTGGAGTCAGTAAGACTCAAGAGCTAGTCACTAGGTTCTATTTTTGGCCTAGGATGAATAGGGATGTTAAACAGTATGTTGAGAGTTGTGTAGTGTACCAAAAATCAAAGGGCACATATTCCAATGCAAGTCTTTATCAGCCACTTCCAATTCCAACCAGACCATGGGAATGCATAAGCATGGATTTTGTAGTTGGTTTGCCAAGAACAAGGCAGGGATATGACTATATTTTTGTTGTTGTGGACAGATTTAACAAGATGGCTCATTTCATACCTTGCAAGACTATTCATGATGCTTGGAACATTGCTTAGCTATTTTTTAGTGGATTGGTGAGGATCCATGGAATCCCACTCAGTATTGTTTCATACAGGGACACCAAATTCATGAGCCATTTTTGGAAGACCTTTTGGCAAAAGCTGGGCACTAACTTGTCTTTTGGATCTGCCTATCATCCACAGACAGATGGCCAAACAGAGGTGGTCAATAGAAGTCTTGGTAACTTGCTGAGATGCCTCAAAAAGGATTATGGTCAAGCATGGGACCAACTCAGTGGACAAGTTGAATATGCATACAATGATACAGTGAACAGATCAATTGGTAAGAGTCCTTTTGAAATAGTTTATGGCTTTCACCCAAGAGGTATTTTTGAACTTAGATAATTGAAGGAAGGAATGCATGGTAGTGGATATGTTGAGGAATTTTCTCATTCAATGAGAGAATTCCATGAAAGTGTGAGAAGGAATTTGATTGAAAATGTTGAAAAGGTAAAGCAAAAGGTGGATGCAACAAAGAGGGATGTTCAGTTTTAGATTGGAGACTTTGTGATGGTACACTTGAACAAACATAGACTAAAAAAAGGTGTTCCTCACAAGCTATAGATGAAGAGGCTAGGTCCATGTAAGATACTTGCAAAGTATGGAAACAATGCATACAAGGTGGAGCTTCCTAAAGATATTGGGTTGTCACCAGTTTTCAACATTGCAGATTTGATAGCATACAAAGGGCCAATTCAATATGTTGATCAGAACCTTCAAGAGGTAATACAAGAGGTAAAAGATCTGAGATTAATCCCTACTCCATCGATGACAGCTGAAAAGATACTAGACTCAAGGGTCTACAAGAAGACTAGGAACAAAGACTACATGGAGCACCTTGTAAAATGGCATGAAAGAGAGGATCTTGATGCTACTTGGATCAAAGAAATAGAAATCAAGAGGTTGGGCATTGATCCAAACATGCTCAATCCAAGGATGGATTAACCTTTCTTTTGTCTGGGGGAGTATGGTGTAGGAGCACACCTAACTCAAACCCCTAGCTCTTTATTTTTGGCATGTACTGACTCTATCCAAGTCACGAGAGTTTGTGTGGACCTTAGAAGGTCATTTTTTTTTCCCTAACATGGATATGAATAAATCAATCCATGTCTAGATAGGTTTCTTAGTGGATTTCTTTTAGTTGTGTGTGTGTGAGGTAGTTTGTAAGCCTCTAGAAATCCAACCAAGGCATTAGGAACTTTGGATAAGCTACTCAGTATCACTGGTGGTTGGTTAACACTGTTGGTCGATTAACACTGCTGGTCAGTTAACACTAGCACCGATTTGGACTGGTGCTCAATTTTGCATTACTGTTGCTTGGTAAATTCAATCGTAATGGCCAGCGAAAAGTAGATCTTGTCTTTTAAGGACAGTATGGGCAGTTGTAACAGTTCCTGAAGAGATGCTTGCGAATATGTGGGTAGTTAGGGTTGTTTCCAAGAGAGGATGGTTATTAATAACATCCCAAGTGTTCATTTTAGAGATCCAGAGAGTAGAGATTGAAGAAGAGGAGAAGCTAGAGGAAAGTTAGAGATTTACAAATTACTATACTATTTTTTTTTGTTTCTAGTAATGAGAATTTGTAGACTATGTGTTTAGTGGATATCAAGTTTCTTTGTGGCTCCTTTTTGCATGCAAGTAGCTTAGTTACTTTATTTTCTATTTTGTAAGTTGTTAGTTCTTCACCCATTCTGCGTTGTAAGCAGTAATGGCCCCTTGAGATTCCTGAATCCATAGTGAGAGTCATGTGTTGGGATGGAACTCGAGAGGAGCCCTTGTACATATTTTCCCTTTTATTTTTTGTAGGAGAAGCAACAACAACAAGTCTGGAAATCTCACCCTAGGCGATCTCGGTGAATGTCAGGCTAGGGAAGAGAGTGAGACCAATGTTCTAAAAATATTGGTTGAATGAATCTATTTGTGTAGGTTCAGTGAGGAGAAGTTGAATAGCATGTCGATGGGGACTGAGTCTTGAAGAGGAGGTAAAGTTGATAGTGACTTACCTTAGTTAGGGTTATGAACACCCTAAGAGATCTAGGAGAAAGATCTTAGAGCAGAGCCAAGCTGGTTTTGTACTAGCAACGAGACACCTGTCCACATCAGAAGAAATAATGCAGAAACATAAATCATCATTTTAATGTAACCCTTTGCAAAATGCACGAATGCTAAAGAAAAGTTCATCATTTTAATGGAATCATATATGGCTACGGATAATCATTCACCACATTAAGCATGATGGAGTAACGCAGAAGCAGATTTCATCATTGTAATGTAACCCTTCACTCACATGAATAACCAATCAACAAAAAAAGAGACATTTAGACAATCATTTGCAGAAACCGTATCTATGCATACAATAAAGAAAGCATGATTGAAGTCAAAGATGTTACCAACAAAGTCGACGACACTAGTTGCAGAGTGGTGCGGACCAAAAATTATGGCGGGGGGAATGAAAAAAGATGAAATTGGGTGAAAAAGAATGTTTTTAGGGCACGACATTTAATGTGTATGCGGCCAACGGTGAACCACATGTAGGGGAAGGGATTTTTTGTGCCCCCACTTTCCTAACATCAAAAAAGAACACATGCACCGATCAAACAACCTAAACACTTTAAATTAGGCATTTTTTATATTTTATATTGGGGTTTTTTTAAGTTATTATTAACCGCTTTATGAACTTCTATTAGGGATGAATGCGTCTACTATCAGTCGACACCTTTTTTGACCCTTTTAGATGTATGTACACATAACGGCTTCTGTGGAGTGAACCATTATTGCTTAGAAGCCCAAACCTTAGCTTTAAGAAATTAAGACACATACGAAACAACCCAAAAAAATTTGACAAAATTTGACATCGTTTGGTACCTCAATTGAGTGCGTGAAGTTACCTATAGCCACTACTGGTCCCTTTCCCCTAGTCATATGAAATAAAATTTTATAACCATTAAATTATAAATATTATATTTAGTCATATTTGTGTGCTAAAATGTTGACACACTTTTATGAGACATTATATCCAAGATTGCTCAAGAATGAGGTCTCAAATGGCGACTCATAACTCTCTATTCATGGAGTGCAAGGGTTTATAATGAAGGCCCTCAGTTTAGGCCTAGTTTGTACCCATGAAAGTACACCATAAAATGACAGATTCAAAGAGGAAAAGAAAGAGTGCTAGTCTCCATGATCATCAAATATGCATGCAAATGAAAATGGAAGCTATTCTATTTGATAACAATGCATGAAAGCAAACTACTCTATGAAAGGAAATATGCATGCAAGATTATTCTATGAAATGAAATATGAATCTAATATAACATGAAAGTACAAGAGTAATCTAAATGGATTGTCATAGATGCATGAGAGAAGAAGACAAGAAAAGAGAAGTTGCAATGTTCAAGTTCAAGTGCTCAAACTCTCCTCCAAAATTGCTCTCCAAACCTGCAGCATAACAATAACATAAAATCTGGATCCCAAAATGAGAAGGAGAGGGCTCCTTATAAAGGAAAGTGTGGAGAGGAATGCATCTTCAAGAGCAATGTGGGATAAATCCCTAAAAAGGAAAGTAAGAGGAAAAAGCCCACCACTTAGAAATATGCGCATTCAAAGTGTAGAGAAAAAAAGAATTTTTATTTATTTTTATTTGATTTATTTGATTTATTTCCTTTTTTCATCACAAAGAGATATTTAGGTGAGGATTTTATTTATTTAATTAAAATAGGAATTTTCTTTTAATTAAATAAGAATATTTTTATTTAATTAAAAGGGATGTTTTCTTTTGATAAAATAAAATTATTTTATTTAATTAAAAGAGATGTTTTCTTTTAATTAAATAAGATTATGTATAAAATGATCAAACCTTAGAAAATATTGAAATAACTGAATTAATTACGATTTGATCAAGGAAATTGATTTGAATTGAAAATATTGTAAGGCATTGATTCAGGAAATTGATAAATTGAAGAATGGGGGCCCATAGTCTAGGCGACCATTTTAGGGTGCATACATTTGCCCCTCTTTGACTAATGTGTGATCTTTATGGGAACACATGTAGTCAAAGAATACAGTTGAAGTGTGAGATCAATTTGGGATCACAAAACAACCCAGACGTCTGATCGACGGATGGGAACACATCAGGATAAAGATAAGCTGATTGAAAAAGACAAGGTCAACACCCCTGTAAATAGGTAATTGACATGTCCAAGATAAGAATATCAAGCAAGATTTCCCCAAGTAGAGCAATTGATATGATTGATAAATCTGAATCAAGGATTGAAGTTTGATAGGTACTGCCCCCTCATGATCGAAATCAAAATGAGATAGAGGAGAAACAACAAATTGATAAATCTAATCAAATCAAACTAAAGATAAGGTTCTTAATGTAAGATGAAAGATATAAGGATCACAAAACTAAGGTAGATCATCAAGCATGAAAGATCATGCCCCAAGGTTGAATTAGAAGAAAAGAAGTGAAAGCGAATGGAAGATAGAAGTTTGGAAGAGGTGGAAAGAAATGGAGAGAAGAAAGAGAATTGGCCTTAAGAGAGAGAATGCCCCAAAATCAATCAACTATTTAAGATAGAAAATTTTGATTGGGATCACGAAAGAAGATAAGGAAATGAAGATAAAAAAATTACCACAGTTGATTAAAAGTCCACACGTAAGATGAAGGAAAGCCCTCTCAAGCTCATAATGCAGCCTAAAAATGCAAACTAACATGAGGTCTAACAATGCAAGCTACATGAAAATGCAAATGTGTACTTGCAATAGAGAAACTGTAATATAGGATTTTGTGTTCATCATTCATTAGAGAATGTTAAGGAACTTATTTTCATCATTGGGCCATTATTAACAGACATCAAAAAATCACAAAATCATCACTAGTCACGAGCGCAACTATGAAGATATGAATGTAATTTATATCGGATTGGAATGTGGAAAGATTATAACATAAGCATCAAAGACATAAAGGTCAAGATGAATTCGATGTTAGGTTACCCAATTTGATGTAGCAAAACCATGCTCGCATCAAGGCATAGATGTCAGGATGACCATAAGAACGGTTGTGCAAAAATAGTCAAGGATGATGCCTCAAATATCCTAAGTGTTTCAAGGGGACATCAAGAGTCACTCTAGAGTTTCAAGACCACATCCACAAGCAAAAAGCAGATAAAAACATGCCCCATGCCCCAATTCCTCTAGCTATGCATACCGGAGAGAATTATTAGACAAGGACACTCAACGAAAATCAATAATGGTTAGCACACAAAGAAAAGATCATGACATAACTCAAGAATTAAGTGTTGTAATTAAAAATTTAAGCGTGTTAACTGATACTGAGTTCTAAGTATAAGGGTCGAATGCTTGCGAGTAGGTAAGATCACATGACAAAGCTAGGTAAGACCAAACCGATAGTGTTGAAAAAACTCGATGTCAGGGGTTGTGTTGAAAAATAAAGTTGAGGTGGTGTTGAAAAACACCATTTGTGAGATGCCCTAAAGACTAACACATCCAATAGACCAAAGCTAACACATTTATGCCCCCTAGACAAAGACAAAGACCAATTCTAAACCAAGGCAACAAGGACAAGGCATGATGGAGAAAGACTAAGTGTCGAGGACATGCACTAAGAAATAGGGGTGCAAAGGCCTCAAGTAGCGCCCGTTTCCAGCCAAGGCACTTGTTTCCAGGTTTTCACCAAGGCACTTTTTCTATTTTTTTTTATTTTTGAATTTTAAATTTTTTTTTATATTTTTGGAATATATAATTTATTTGGAGATACATCAAAGCTCCTATTGCTAGGTTTCACTAAGATGAACATTTTTTTTTCAGGACATTTTCTGCTTTTTAGAATATTTGACAATATATCCTTTTTTCAATTTTTTCAGGATCAATAAGTATGTACAAAGGGTGCCCCTAGATAGAATAGGCATCATGGATAGAACTTCTTTAGGTGCAAGACATTGATAGGATCAGGGATTTCCTCTCCCTCTACTGTAGATAGTAAATAAGCACCTAACCCAAAAGTTGTTGTAATGATGTAAGGTCCAAGCCAATTAGGTTCAAATTTGCCCTTTTGATGTCTATGTTGTTTATTCTTAGGATTTTCACGTAGGACAAGATCTCCCACTTTGAATTCTCTAGGGAGAACCTTTTTGTTGAAGGCTTTGGATATGCACTTTTGATAAACCCTCATATGGTGAAATGACGCTTTACATTTCTCATCTAGAAGTTCTAACTCTTGAAGTCTCATCACGCGGTAGTCTTCATCTGTAACTAGACCTTTGATGGAAACTCTAAGTGAAGGAATCTCAACCTCTAAAGCTAACACTGCTTCAGTCCCATATGTAAGAGAAAAAGGAGTATTCCCAGTAGGAGTATGAATAATCGTTCTATAGGCCCATAAAGCTGAATTTATCTGTAAGTGCCAATCTCTACCACTCTTACAAACTATTCTATGTAGGATTTTAAGAATGGTTTTTTTTTATGCCTCTGCTTGACCATTTCCTTGCAGGAAGTAAATAGAGGACCAATGTTGTTTAATCTTGAATTGCTTTCAGAGTTGTTTAAGGTCTTTATTTTTGAACTGGCCTCCATTGTCAGTGATAATCTTAGAAGGCACTCCATATCGACAGATGATATGGTTCAGAATGAATAGAGAGATTGTCTTGCCAAAGGCTACAGAAAGTGGGACAACTTCTACCCATTTAGTGAAGTAATCAGTAGCAGTGATAATAAACTTGTGTCCACTTGATGATTTGCGATAAGTTTTGCCAACAAGATCAAAGGCCTAGTGCTGAAATGGCCAATGAGATATAGAAGGAATGAGCTCCCTGCTTGGAGTATGTATCAGGTTACCATGTTTTTGACACTTTTCACATGACTTTGCGAAAGATATTGCATCAATCTGCATCATAGGCCAATAGTACCCCACCCTAAGAAACCTTTGGGCCATGGAAAGACCATTGGAATGTCCCCCACAGATGCCCTCGTGGATGTTAACTAATGCTTGGTCAGATTCTTCCTTTTATAAGCATCTAAGAAGTGTTCCATCTAGACCTCTCCTATACAAATCACAAGAGATAAGGGAATGGCGAGAGGAATTTTAGGTAAGGTTTCTACATTCAGATCAGTTAAAGGTTTCAGGTATAATGCCATCACAAAGGTATGAGTAAATGTCACCATAACGGGATGACTCATGACCAACAAGGGTACAAATGACATGAATTTCTTGGGAGTCATAGATAAGGTGATGTAGCTCTTCCACCAGGAATTCAAATCTAGATTCATGCTTCCCTAACTGAAGGAGTGAAGCAAGTGTAGCCATAGCATCAGCTGCTTTGTTTTCTGCTCTAGGAATTTGTTGAAACGTGACAAATGTGAAGTATCATTTCAAGGGGAATCAACCATTTTCTTGTAAGGTACCAATTTCTCATTTTTTTCTTGATATTCATCATTGACTTGGTTTATCATCAGCTGTGAATCCCCATAGATGTGTAACTCTGTGATTCTCCATTATATGGCCATCTTAAGTCCATTTGTTAAAGCTTCATACTCAGTAATGTTGTTTGTACATGGGAATGTAATAAATTGTAAGACTTAGGAATCGTGTACCCATGAGGAGAAAGAAACAACACACCAGCTCCTGAACTATTTTGCATAAAGGATCCATCAAAGAAGATCTTCCATGTTCTTTTAGTCATATACATGAGGTGTTCATCTAGGAAGTCAACTTGAATAGGTGCATTATCTTGTATTGGGAAATCAACCAATTAATCTTCTATGGCTTGTCCTTTGATTTCTTTACACTCAATGTATTCTATGTCAAACTCTGAAAGGATTATCATCCATTTAGCAAGTCTACCTGTGAGGACAGCCTTACCTAGTAAATATTTGAGTGGATCTATTTTTCCTATGAGGTGTATAGTGTGTGCAAGCATGTAATGTTGCAACTTTTAGGAAGAAAACACAATTGCAAGGAAAGATTTCTCAATGCTGGTGTAGTTAACCTCGTATGAAACAAGAGTGTGGCTAATGTAGTATATTGCTCTTTCTTTCCCATCTTCATCAAGTTGAGCTAGTAATGCCCCCAAGGAAGATTTTGTCACTAAAATGTATAGAATAAGTGGTTTACCTGGGATATTAGGCATTAAAATGGGAGGATTTTCCAAGCATTTCTTGATTTGATCTATGCTCTTTCGACAATCCTCATTCCAAACACATTTGACTCCTTTGTGTAAGTTCTTGTTGAAAGGTTGAGCTCTATCTACCAATTGCAAAATGAATCTCCTTATAAATTGAAGACGTCCTTGAAGACTCCTCATTTGACTAATGTTTCTAGGAGGTGGCATATCTATGATTGCTTGGACTTTTTCAGGGTCTACCTCTATTCCTCTTACTGAAATGATGAATCCTAGTAGTTTTCCAGAGGTGACTCCAAATGCATACTTTTTAGGATTTAACCTTAGTTGAAATTGTTCCATGCAATCTAGAATGACTTCTAAATCATCTAAGTGTGTGTCTCTTTTCTTAGACTTGGCCAAGGTGGCATCCACATAATCTTCCATGTTCTTATGCATCATGTCATGAAAAATAGTTGTCATAGCTCGTTGGTAGGTGGCTCTTGGGTTTTTTAATCCAAAAGGCATAATGTTCCAACAATAGGTACCCCATGCACACGTGAATGCAGTCCTTTCTTGATCTTCAGGAGCTATCTTAATCTGATTATATCTGGAAAAACCATCCATCAAGGAATAAACCTCATATCCCGCAGTCATATCCACTATCATGTCTATATTGGGAAGTGGAAAGTCATCCTTTGGGCATGCTCTATTGACATCTCTAAAATCTATGCAAACTCGAATGGATTTGTCATGTTTGGAAACTAGTACAATGTTTGATATCCATTCAGCATAGAAATAGCTCTTATGAATCTTTCACCAAGAAGTTTCTCTAATTCTTCTTTGACTAGGAGACCTATGTGAGGATGCATCTTTCTCAATTTCTGTTTGACCAACTTGACACCCGGAGCTATGGAAAAGTGATGCATGATAATATTAGTGTTCAACCCTGGCATATCTGAATAAGTCCATGCAAAGTTGATCTTATTTTTTCTGTAAGAACTTAGTGTAGGCTTCTTTTTCTTGCACCCAAATTGACTGCTTGTGTTGGTTCAATAAGCACCGAAGATCTATCTTGAAAGTATCTAGGGGTAGGTGCCTCAGAGAGGTTTTCACCCTTAGATAAATCATTTATTTTTATTTTATTTTTGGTTCTGACACCGCCACACAGTGGTTTTCACCATCAAAACTCCTATTCTTTTGATTTTATTTTCTTTTTATTTTGTGAATAAGGTACTTGATGTGTGTCTCTATCTCGCTGGTAGCCGGTTCATTGGTGGAAGGGACTATGACTTTAATGGTATTCAAGTAATAGGCTATCTCATAATCATTTTGAAATGTTAAGAGCTCAAGTTCTTGATAACGTTGGGACTAATAAATGAGGTTAGTATGAACAAGAGGTAAGTCAATGGCTGGTTCAAGGTTGTAAATATGAATGATATCATCTTTGGTGACCAAAGAGTTGGAGTCCGTCAAGTATCCTTCTAAGCTACCCAAATTAGGATCTGTCCTAACAAGTGAAGAATCGTCTGCTAAGGCAACATGTGGGCTCAAATCCTCTAATCCTACACATGACTCATCGGCTACCTTGGGTTGAGAACTATAAGTGTGGATGACATCAACATCCATGTCAACTATGGAAGGCTCTCAGAAGGAGTCCCATTCATACTCACATGAACTTGTTTTTGAACTTTGACTAGGATGTTTACACCATGAAGTTTTGGGGCATCTTGATGTGGAAGTTCTAATGTCATCAAGGGTAACACCTTCTCTTTCCATCAAATGAACAAGATTCTTTCGTTGACATTCTCTGAAAGGGTTTTCTACATCTGATTCATCTTTTTCTAAGGTTGTAACTGTCTCAGGAGTAATTGGACTATCTGGATCTCCCCAAAGGAGATTAGTGGAAGGGACCCAATCTTCACACATGTCTTGTTGATTTGTCAAATTAGGTATGTATTCTGGTTCATCTTCACTATCTAACTCATCAAGGATAGGAGTAGTGTTCTTGTTGTGATTCACAAATCCTAGGCCAACCGGCTTCTTAGACTCATGTCCACAAATATTATGGTCAAGGGGTTTGGCTCTAGCATCCAATCTATGACTAAGAGGGCCATGTTTGGGATATCCCATCTGTTTGAAAAAAGTATACCCTCTTCCATAAGAATTAGGAGAGGGAGAGAATTTCTCATTGTGTATGTATTTCTCTTCTCTATAAATCTAGTCTCTAACAAACATCACTTCTTTCTCATCTTGAATAGGCACCGAGGACTCTACAAATGTTCCAAATAAAGTCATAGCTGAAGAGGAAGGTCTCATTTCTTGTGAAGGCTTGCCATAAGACCTAGGTGAAACTGGTAGTGTTGGGAGGGAGTTGAGTTGATACCCCCCCATTCCAAGGTCTACTGACTTGAGATTGTCTTTACATTTAGCTAAGGTTGCATCGAATTCTTCTACTTCTCTATTAAGGGGAACATGAGCACCCGCAAAAATTGAGTTAATAGATAAAGTGTTATCCCCAGGTATACAAATCTCAATTCCATTGTAAGGGAACTTAACACACTGATGATAGGTAGATGACACTTCTTGCATATCATGAATATACAATCTGTCGAGTAAGATATTGTACGCAAGGGGGCAGCGTCAACTATTTGGAATAAAATATCTTTTTCAACAGGGCCAATCCTGACAGGAAGGATGGCCAAGCCCTTGGAACTTATTTATGCCTCATCATAGGCTTTGATGGTGATCTTTTTTCTGGTATCTATGACTTGTTCAAAATAACTCAACTTTTTCAAAATACTAAAGGAACAAATATTAAGCCCAACACCCCCATCTATCGACACATGCCTAACACGGGTTTTGTGGATCATGACCTCAATATGAAGAGCGAGATTGTGTGGGTGGCTCAAAGATTTATCATCATCTTCTGAAAAAGTAAGGTAATGAGGGCTAGCAATATGGTTAACCATGTTTTGGAATTGATCAACATCTAAGTTGTTGATGATGTTCGCTATGTGCAAAGCATCCTCAAGGACTTTATTGTGTCTCGAGGACAACTCTAAGATCTTAAAGATCAAAATCTGAGCTGGGGTTCTTTGCAACTAATTGACAAGATTATAGATTGACTTAGGAATGACTGATAGTTTTTATGTGACATTCTTGGATGCCACTTGCTTCAGTTTACTTGGTTGACTTGAACTGGGTCCTCTAATGAAAAGGGGACCTTGACTTTGTGTGCCAACATTGAGAGTTTGAGATGACACTCTAGAGTTAGGACCCCTTAGCACCATGATGGTTTCTTCATCAAAGATAGGAGGAGAGTCCATGTCTAGATCATAACCATGGGGATCTTTAGCCCTCATCATGTTGACATTCTCTTCTACAACTTCAAGCATATTGACAACATTCTCTGCATCTGTGTAAGTTTAATTGATCTCAGCCTTGCCATTCTTAGTTTTAGAGGTTTCCCCCTTCTCATACTTGGGCAAAGGTTCTTTGAATGACATATGATCGGCGTTGGTGTTCAATCCATCTACCTTAAGTTTTCCATTCTCAATGAGATCTTGAATGATATGTTTGAGTTTCCAACAATTTTCAATATCATGTCCAATGCCATTGTGAAACTTGCAAAAGGATTTCTCATCCCACCAATGTGGCTTAACATCAGGTATATAATGCTTTGCGAGATCTTGAGGATGTGCAAGGTTGTTGGCAATGATTGTTTTCAAGACATCCTCATATGAATCACCAAGTTTTGAAAATTGACGTCTCTCTTTCTTAAGCCTATCTTGGTATCTTGGCTTGTTTGCTTGTTAATTAGATGCATTGAGTTTCATGGCTTGAACAACACTAGACAAGTGGAGCACAACTTGATTTTTAGGTTGGGGGGAGTCCACAACTCCATCATTGACCACTTGTTTGTTCCTATGCCAATGTGAGTTCTTTCCTTTATTCTTGTTAGGGTTGTTATTTTGACCATTGTTGTTGCTGTTTCCATGTTTGGTTAGAATTCCTTGCTCTTTCAAAAAATCCTCAATCCTACATGTGGTTTCAACCATGGTGTCAAAGGAGCCAAAAACCATCTTCCTAACTTCATACCGCATTTCAGGAACCAAGTTGCTAACAAGGATGTCAATCTTCTCATTTTTAGGGATGGTCCTAGGGTAGCAAGAGCATTGTCATCTCCACATTTGCAAGAAAGTAACAAATTTATGGATGAGCTCTTTGAAATTATTAACGGGGGGAGTTATTTTGGTGAACCATTCCATCGTTTGACCCTTAAGACTCCTTGGGAACAATCTCATGAGGTATGAGTCATCTTGATGGAACTCGCAACTCATGGTATAGAATTGACACACGTGATCATGTGGATCTCCAATCCCATCATACTTGTCATATTGAGGGATCTCAACCTTTCTAGGGAATTATTTCATGATAACACTTTTTTCAAAAGGATTAGGACAAATTGAATCAAGTGAGAATGAACTCTTGGGTGCCAACATTTTTTCCATCATACTCTTAATTTGTTTGATCTCTTCTTCTTGAGATGGACCTTGCTTCTTAATCTTCTTGTCCACATCAAATTTGTAGGGGACTTTAGCACCCTTTTCAATTAAACTCTCTAGGAAATTGTCTTTTTTTTTCTCCAAGTATCTCTCCACATACTTTTGGAAGAGTGGTTCTTGTTGTATCTTCATGAAGTCTTGGGAGTTGAGGTCAAAACTTGAGCTGCTACCCCCATATTGTGAACCATGGTGAGCACATTGTGAAGGTTGTCTTGAGTTCCTAAGAGGTGTTCATCTCCTATAATAATTATGTCTTGAATCCCTTCTTCCTCTAGGGCTAGGAGATCATGACGGTGTTCTTGAACATCTTCCACTTCGTGGAGTCTTAGGAGGGGTGGATGGAGGTGTTAGAAACATTGAGAGGGGGGGGGTGAATCAGTGTTTATCTGTTTATTATATTTTAGCCAATTAAACATGAAAAAAATATGCATTCAAAGAATATTAACACAAGAACACATAACACATGATATGATTATAGAGAACCTTGATCAGAGGAAAACTCCCGTGGGGATTAGTACCCACAAATATTGTACTAGGTATAATGAACCTGTTAAAGTTCCTTTGCCCTGTTAGAAGCAGTCTTTACAATTTGAGTACAATGACCTGGTTAAAGGTCTGACCCTGTTAGGAGTATTTTACAATAACCCTGTTAGGGGTGTATGGCTCACTGCCTAGGCTCACTTCCCAATAGGATGAAGGCTACAGCCCTCTGAATGTTGATATGCACTATATCAAAAATGAACTGTTGTAATGACACTGTTGTCTGATCAGTTCCTTGTATGCACGAATGCTCTTACTCTCTTAAAGAGCTATATCAGATATTGACTTCATAGTACTATCCCTCTACAACTTCCTCTTACATCATACTCAACACTTGTAACATATCTTTACATTACATACTTATATATGCAAATCTGAATAGGTGCGACCCAAAACATAACACTAGTTGACCTTTAAATCAAAATATACAACGCTTCTGAACAAGTTGGCCTAATTGTGTTTACTACAATATTAATTACATTAATACAAACTTATAACTAAAGGCACTTAGTCATTACATTACAAAATCATTCACGCTGATCAAAATTGTAGTCAGCTTCCATGCTATGTTTCCTGGACTGTAGGTCTACTAATCTGCCTGTAACTTTTCCATACTGATGTTTCGTACTCTACGCATCTGGATCTAGCATGTATATACATCGTAGAGTATATACCTAAGCACACATGCTCTGGTGTGATCTCTAACACGTGTGCTGATGTACTGATCTCTGTATGTGTCTGTCTGCCCTATTTTCACGCTTAGTCATTTTGTCTTTCATAACAGAACTTAACTATGACTTTGTTGCCATGATTGAAAACACAAAATAAGTCATGCTTCCTCAGGAATTCAATGTGCCAACAATCTCCCCCTTTTTCATTTATGGCAACAAAGGAATGTGGCTAAGTTACTCAAAATGACTTCATACAAAAATGACTGTATATCATAATAATTTATGATATATACATATATACTTCTCCGCATATACACATTCTATACTACTCCCCCTTTGAAATTAATGAAAAAGGTGTGCAAAAAACTGTAAGTCTTCAACATACTTACTCCATATAGACTTCTAGGTACACAACTTGAAGAGATTGAATCTCTTTTTGCCAAAAGAATTTCATTGCAACAACTGTCTAAAGATGCACGCACAAAGCATATGCCAATTTCTCCATTTTCATCAGATCCATGTAAGGACCTTGATCATATGTCTATATGGTTTTATCAATCTGTTTGATGGTCTCATTAAGAACTGCTAGAGATGGCACAAGTGCATTCCTTAACTGAGTTTGTCTTATTCTGATCTTGCTAATTTCCTGTTTTGCCTTCTCAATTTTGTCCAACTGACCTTGGTAGACATTGTTACATATTTTCATGTCTTGCATCGAGGTTTCAACTAATTTTATTATGTTATCCACCATTTCTTCTACTTCCGCTATCTTTTTAGTGTGCTTAGAGGTGAGCTTCACTCTATCCATACAATTTTCTATGACTTTCTTTCCTTTATCTACCAATTCCTCCAATATAGCCTGCCCAATCTTTAAGGAGTTCAGATCTAAGGTAAAGTTCTTTACCAAGTCATTTAGTCTCTCCTTAGTGTATTCATCTTCTGCAATCTTAGTAGCTGATTCTACTAAGCTAGTGAAATGTGTTTTGAAGTTTGTCAGTACGCTATCCACATGTTAAACTGTTTGAACTTTAGCAACTTTCTTATCAGCATGAACTAACTCATTCAGAATGTTTATTGATTCCACAAAGCGAGGGTTCCTCATCACATGTTTCTCTTTTTCCTTTCCATGGAAAGGACGCTGATCTTGATAAGGTCTTCTTCTCCCCATGCATCTAAACTTGCTGAGTCAGGAGTTAACCTTGACAACAATGAGGTGGATGGTTGAGTGGATGGTGAGAAAATAGTATTCTGACTTGTATCTACACATTCACTTTTGACATATATTTCCTTTACTGGTGTCTCATTACCTTGAGTATCTTTCTCCTTATGCAAGTCTATTGGATCAATGGAAGGAACTTCATCCTATTTTAGAGATGTGTCATCAGTGTTCATTTCCTCAATGTTTACAAATGCTTCATCAACTTTATTCATATCATTATCAGAAGCTGTCATAGATATCTTTACATTATCAATTACTATAGTGTCCTCTGTATCTTTAGCTGTCTCAGAGGTTATTGTCACTGTGGGTGCTGAAACCTGTGGACCTATCATAGGCACTGCCTAAATTACTGGTTTTGTAGCCTGTTTGGGAGGATCTGGAGTAACTTTTGTTGTAGGCGTCGTTGGTGGATACATGTATCTGTCCATAAATACTTGTGCAAATGCCTTTTCAGTCTCCTTACCAATCTTCTCATACTCCTTGTTCATAATTTGTAAATTCCTTGTCTTAGTTCGGAGATGAGGCTTCACTAGATCTAACAGAATAGCCTTCTCATCATGTGAACAAATAGGAAGAAGAGTATCCAAAGTTTCTTCTCTAATCTTCATGTCTTCCTCAATTGCATGTCTTTTCATGATCTCCAATATGTTCCATAACTTATCCGGTATCACTGTTTTGAGTTCAAGAATTGACTTCTTAAACTTGATCATATGAGATATGATCATAGAATGTATCTTAGTCTTATCCATCTCTTGATACTTGTCATAGACTTTGGAAAGTGTATCCAATCTTCCTTCATTTACAATCCTATTCCTCAACACATTTAGACTAGGTCTAAATCCTACCTCATGTGGAGCTTGAACATTCTTAGCTTTTCTCTGAGTGTTCCTTGAGGATGGGTGATTTGTAGCTACTTACTTCCTTCCTCTAGGTTTCTTGCTAGGTACAAAAGGTGGAGATGTATCTAGATCAATTGTGGTGGTAGGCGTAGAGGTACTCTCTACTTTCTTCTTCTTCTGGATCTGTTCAGCTTTCTCAAGTTCTTTTGCTATCTTGGCATCTCTTGCTTTGTCAAGATCTTCTTGAGTGACTCCATGCTTTTTCAGAATGTTGGATGTAGTTCTGGATGCTTTCCTTTTGTTAACAACAAGTTGTAGTTCAGTATCCACTTCGTCGGTCTTTTCTCTGTAAGTGCCCCATCTAGGTTCATTAAGGTCTTTAGGTGTTGATAATAAGACTTGCACATATCCTTCTAACACGTGGTCTTCTAATTCATACCCTAGTGGATGAATCCACTTAGTTCTAGGCTCAACAGCCTCCATGCATGTGCAATCTATCTCTACCATAAAGCATATTATATCCTTGTATTTGTCAACTATCTTCTCAGATAGTCTGAACTTGCTCTGCATTTTGATCCCGAATATCTTTATATCCATATCCATTGTATCTCTTGCACTGCTGTCTACTGTGGCCTTAAGAGATATCTAAGTCATTGTAGGTTTTCCTTTGTCTAGATAAAGGTCTGCAGCCTTTCAAACTATATGGTGATACAAATAGATGATCAGAGATCCAAATCTGAATGTTTTTCTCCTGTCATTTTTGATGATTCTAATATTTTCAATCAATTGATCGTGCAAGATCTCACATAGGTTGTATTGGGTGCTATACTTCACTATTCTGATAGTTGCAACGATTGTTGCTGTAGAGACACTATTCAACCTACTTGCTTGCTGAAACTTGTATCCAAGTATCATTGTCATGAGTTTAATGTCATCTTCCTTTAATAGGGTCAACTGTCATTCCGCGCCTATCACTCCTAGACAAACAAACTTGCTCAATTTGTTTCTTGACATCCTTATGAGTGGGAAACACTAGTCCAGTCATTGGAAGTCTGGTTAAATGATGGATTAGTTATGTAGTGATGCGAACAGGGACATCTCCAATCCATAAAAGATCATCATGTATCCGGCTTAACAAAATCTTCACCCATTCTGGTTCTTCAAACTTATGCGCATTCGAATACTCTAAAATAGGGTTATCTTGTAAGTGTGCGAACTCATCCTTGAATGTGAAATCCAGATTTAACATTGATGCCATATGAGAGGCTATATTATCATATCCTAATGATTCTTTCTTACAGTAAATGTATGCGCGGATATCTTCCATGTGAACAATGCCAAGCGGGGTTTTGGAGAAAGCCCCTTCCACATCATCTAGTATGGATTTGAATGGATGCTTCTTAAATATGAACCTCTTCCTCTCTGCTACATCAAACACAACTAGGGTCACCATACTTACTTGGTGTTTGCTTATGTAGGGTTTCCATGAAATTTTGAAACGGTGTGACAGCTAGGGATATGTTTCAAACTAATTATCTGATCGCTCCAACTGCCAAACTGTTATGCCTTCGTGCTTAGATGTCTTAGTGCTCCAATGCTCTTCAATTTCTATGCTCTTGAATGTAAATGTGAAAATGATCGACCACAAATTTCTTTTTATACAATCTGTCGCATTTAATGCTTGCAACCATACATAGTGATTTTTAAAATTTGATCCCGATGCAATTTAGATAATGCATGAATGCATATAGCTGTAATATGTGCTTTTAACCATGAATCCAAAGGCGCATACTCTGAAGTGAGTACACCAACCACATAGGGGTCCTAAGCTAGAATAGCTCCCCCTTAGACCAAGAAGGTCTATTCAAGAAGAAGTAGAGGGTGCGTCCACTGTGGATGCATCAACACTTTGTCAACATTATTGTCCTTCTTAACTTCAACCCATATTTTGCTTGAATCTTCATTTGTTGATACAAAAGTAACTTCTCCTTTCTCTTCAAATAGTGACTTTTTAGGATCCTCTTGTTTCTGAGTTTTGGATCTATAAAAACTTGAGATATGTCCAACCTTTCCACATGTGTGACAAATGATAGGAGGTCTGATGTTTTTGCTCATCATGCTGCACTGCTTTGTTGTGTGTCCATTGTAGTTGCATATCTGACATGTAATGTCTGCAAATTTCTTGAGAGTTGATTTCTTTGATTGTTTTGATTCATACTTTTATGAGTCTGCTGATGTTGATTCTTATGACTTGTTCTGAAATGTATAGCCCTATGCCCAAACTTATTACAGGAGTAACAATAACCTTGAAAAGGTCTCACCTCTTTGCAATCTCTTGCCAAATGCCCATGTTTATTGCATGCATAACAAGTTCTGTTAACTTGCTTGATTTCTCTTTTAGGTGGTTCAGATATAACCTCTGTAGTATCTTCAACTTTCTTAGCTTCTGAAGATGCTTCAAGTGTTTTTTCTCTCTGTTGTGATGATTTGATTTCATCTTGTGTTGTATTGAATCCAAGACCAGTAGTGTTCCCTTTTTGCCTTTGCGCATTGAGCTAGGATTGAATTAAATCAGAACTTGTGTGAAGTTTATCAATCTTGTCTTTTGCTTCTGTTAATTCAGATTCCAACTTCTTCTTCATGTTTTCTAATTCCAAGACTTTCATGTTTGCCTACAGAAGTTCATCTTCCAATTGTTTGCTTTCTTTGATCTTGTCTTCAATGGTGTTCTGGCTATCTGTAATTTGTTCCTCCAGATCTTCAAGTTTATCCTTTAGAGATTTATTTTCTTCATTAATCTTTTTGACCATTTGTCCTAGATCACTTGTAGAACAATCTTTTAGATCTTTTCTTAGCCTTTTAATAAGTATTTTAGAGCCATCATTTTTCAATCTTAGTTCTTCATTTTCCTTCTCAGATCTGTCAAGATCTTCAAGAGCTGCTTCAAGATTCTTTTTCAAATGTTTTTCTTCAACTGAGTCCACGATCTCCTCAGGTGGTTAAACTTTCCTTCAGAGGACTAGAGCTCTGATACCAATTGTTAGAAACACTGAGAGGGGGGGGGGGTGAATCAGTGTTTATCTGTTTATTATATTTTAGCCAATTAAACATGAAACAAATATGCATTCAAAGAATCTTAACACATAACACATGATATGATTACAGAGAACCTTGATCAGAGGAAAAGTCCGGTGGGGATTAGTACCCACAAATATTGTACTAGGTATAATGAACCTGTTAAAGTTCCTTTTCCCTATTAGAAGCAGTCTTTACAATTTGAGTACAATGACCTGGTTAAAGGTCTGACCCTATTAGGGGTCTTTTACAATAACCCTGTTAGGGGTGTATGGCTGACTGCCCAATAGGATGAAGGCTACAAGCCTTTGAATTTTGATATGCACTATATCAAAAATGAACTGTTGTAATGACACTGTTGTCTGATCAGTTCCTTGTATGCGTGAATGCTCTTACTCTCTTAAAGAGCTATATCAGATACTGAATTCATAGTACTGTCCCTTTGTAATTTCCTCTTACATCATAATCGACACTTGTAACATATCTTTACATTACATACTTATATATGCAAATCCGAATAGGTGCGACCCAAAACATAACACTAGTCGGCTTTTAAATCAAAATATACAACGCTTCCAAACAAGTCAGCCTAAGCGTGTTTACTACAACATTAATACAAACTTATAACTAAAGGTTCTTAGCCATTACATTACAAAATCATTCACGTTGATCAAAACTGTAGTCAGCTTCCATGCTCTGTTTCCTAGACTGCAGGTCTACTAATTTTCTTGTAACTTTTCCGTACTGATGTTCTGTACTCTGCGCGTCTGGATCTAGCATGTATATACATCATAGAGTATATACCTAAGCACGCATGCTCTAGTTTGATCTCTAACACATGCGCTAATGTACTGATCTTTGTATGTGTCTGTCTGCCCTATTTTCACGCTTAGTCATTTTGTCTTTCATAACAGAACTTAAGTATGACTTTGTTGCCATGATTGACAACACAAAATAAGTCATGCTTCCTTTGGAAGTCAACTTGCCAATAGGAGGAGAGTTTTTTCCACCACCAACATGCATGTTGTTAAATTGATCATTAATTTGTTGAGCCAAGAGTCTATCTTGCTCTTCCTGGAAGGATTTCCTTTCTATCTCCAACAAGGTTTGTCTCTCCAACTCTAGGAGTCTAAATTGCTCTTCCTTTTCAGCTTGTTCGTCTAGGAAGGCTTTCTTTTCACGTTCAATTTTCTTAAGTCTTTCACTTGTGTATCTTGAAGATGTTTTGAGAAGTGAACTTGGTCTTGAATATCTAAATAAGTCATTGGTGTAAGTTGTATTCACATGAGTTTCATAAGGTTCATCATCTTGGTTTTCATGTTGTGATTGTTCTTCTTGATAGTCTTGCCTCTTACCTCTTTCAGCCCTTTGGTGTGCATCTAGATATCTAGTTGAGATAAGGGGCGAGACTAGTCAATTTTCATGAGAGGAACTTCCAAACAAAATGGTATCTCTATGTTTTTCAAATATGTCATCAAGGCATTTATCCATTTCTTCCCTCTCTCGTCAATTCATTGCATAACTCATATCCATATCCAAGAGAGAAGATGCTAAGGGTGTACTCAAATCGCTAAGGTTACTCTTGGAATCAAACCAAACTTCTAAGTTGTTCCTTGGTGATTGATCAAATACAGGTTCTTTTCCTTTACATTTTTGGCGAGTTTGAACTAAGGGTAATTGATTAAAGACTACTCGAGGTCGCTTTCCTTGATCTACTTGATATCTTGTTGTAACTGGCATGAAAGAATAGGTTGTTAGAGTAATCAGTTAGTTTACTTACTCTTTTTTGCTTAAGCTATCTCTTAGGTGCATATAATTAATACTTTATATTAATTATATTGTGCAACCTAGCATTTCTATTTTAGGGTTTGTTCACCTTTATAGGTTGAACTTTGTAATGTTTTTTTCATAACTTAGAGAATAATATCGTGACTCTTCTTTTGAGCATCTCTGAGTTCTGCTTTTTTCATTTTTGTACTTCTACTTTGTATTAGGTCATTTGCATGCAGGTGTATTCAGGTTCTGTGGATTTCCATGTTTCTCAAATCCTACATGGTATCAGAGCCACCCTGTCACTGCCTGATCGAAGGTTTTTGAAGCCACGATTCGAAGACGACAGCCACAGCTTCTCTAGGGTTTTTTCTGTCATTTTGAAGGAGGCACCATTTTCTGGAGTCATTTGAGAAAAAATGGACTCCACCATTGCGTTCAGAAGGCCCGGGAGAGTCAAAAAACATTTAAAGTTTGACTATTTTCGCCTCTGTGACCACAGGGAAAATTTTTTGGCCTACTAGGGCTGTACGGACACGCAAAATGAGAAATTTTTTGAAAAAAAAATTAAAAAAAATCATTTTTTAATGATTTTTTGCATTTAAAAAAAAATGCCTGCAGTGTAAAATTTTTCGCGCCACCATAGAGCCTCCACCGCCGGCTGCTGCACCGGCGCGCCACCGACACCCAGCCGCCGCCCA
>MU221942.1:284837-323473 GCA_018584345.1 Thuja plicata | reverse complement strand
TCTTAGGTGCATATAATTAATACTTTATATTAATTATATTGCGCAACCTAGCATTTTTGTTTTAGGGTTTGTTCACCTTTATAGGTTGAACTTTGTAATGTTTTTTTCATAACTTAGAGAATAATATCGTGACTCTTCTTTTGAGCATCTCTGAGTTCTTCTTTTTTATTTTTGTGCTTCTACTTTGTATCAGGTCATTTGCATGCAGGTGTATTCGGGTTCTGTGGATTTGCATGTTTCTCAAATCCTACACAGGTACTAGGTGATAGGACGACCCTAAGAAATGTTAGTACCAGAACAGGATAATAAAAGCACTCGCTTGTCCAAAAGAGAGGTAATAAGATAGAATTTTGCAAGATGCGTAAACCAACACTGCCACAGAGGTGCCCACTGAACGGGTGAATACCCTAACACATATAGATCAGGAGGATGATTTACCCAAGTTATATTGATTGAATTTGAATTTGTATGGAAGTGAATGGACAAGAGATTACTAAAACTCTCCAAGCATGTTATCAAAGGATCCAAAGGTTTATCTTCTCAACAAGGACGGTTTCAAGCTCACCAACTCCAAGAAAATTCACTCGTGAAATCAAAGATTACTAGTTCAAGAGGTCAAAATGCAAGGATCCAAAGTGCAAACTTACTTCTAACAATGGGGTAAGTGACTCAATCTGTCCTGGATCAACCGAGTAAGCCTGGAAATGACAAGATAGAAAATTGAGCAAGTTGACAGTTTAATGTACTTAAGAGTGCATATTTTGAGTTGTTGATCGTTTTGACATTTGCTTTGATGTTTGGTGTATGTTTTGATGTTTCACTCACGTAAGACACATCAAGCATATTGGTTTATTATAAAAAGAACAGTGACACCACAACATAGGTAAGCCAGGAAAATATCTGTTGAATTCCCACTTGAACCAAAGTTTAGCCACGCCTACTCATAGCGGACAACTTAGAAGATTGGAGGCACGGGCTCCTCCTTACAGTGCACTCACTTCTCAGGCACATCAAGCTTTGAATTCCAAGAGTAATCACTTCCCAAGGGACCATTGTCTCTACTAAAAGCCATGAAAATGTGGGACGTCTTAGTCGATCTCTGACCTTCCATGCCAACAGATAGAGGGTTTTTGGATACTACAACAAAGTTCTTTAGTCAAGGTATCCGTTCAGGTTTATTATAAAAAGAACAGTCACACCACAACATAGGTAAGCCAGGGAAATATTTTTTGAATTCCCACTTGAACCAAAGTTTAGCCACACCTACTCATAGCGGACAACTTAGAAGATTGGAGGCATGGGCTCCTCCTTATAGTTCACTCACTTCTCAGGCACACCAAGCTTCAAATCCCAAGGGTAATCACTTCCCAAGGGACCGTTGTCTCTACTAAGAGCCGTGAAAATATGGGACGTCTTAGTCAGTCTCTGACCTTCCATGCCAACAGATAGAGGTTTTTTGGATACTACAACAAAGTTCTTTAGTCAAGGTATCCGTTCAGGTGGTTATACTTGTGGCAGATTAGCTCTGTTATGGAGGCCTCCCAGCCTACAGAAGTTACCTTCTGTAGGTTTTAACGCACCACAAAGGTACTGAGGGAGATCTTCTTCCTAGTATAATGCAATCAACACTTTTTCACTGTGAGATTAATCACAATGACATTTTTAAATACTAGTTCGGAAGGGCTTGGCTTTAGCCTGTTACCGGTTGGGCAATCCACTCTCACTGGCTCTGTTAAAACTCTCGGGAGGTATCTGCGCTAAAGGATTTGTATGGATTTTTCTTTCACCTAAGATCCACGAAGGTGAGGGGAGAGGATATGTCCATGCAATTCCTTGGGATTACAAAAACTTAGAAGACACTTCAAACACAATATGAAAATGACAATAATGTTTCTGGATTTTTTATCATCCCAAAAGGGCGAGAGCATAGTTTCCTGACATTATTTCCATCCATAAAACTAGATAGAAGTTCATTTTAAAAGTCTTGCATGTGCGTTCCTATTTTGATAAAACAAAAAAAAAATGCAAGCACAATGTTTAGCGGTCAATCGACCAAGGCAACCTGCAAGATGATTCGTCAGTAGTCTTTGTTTTTAGTCTTCTTTGTCAACGTCCTGCAAACCACTATTATGAAAAATTTACCTATTCCTACACATGCAACCCACTGTTATAAAAATCCATAAAAAAAAAGCACAACTTTTCAACCCCACATGTTATAAAATTAGGTTAGTCACAGATAATATATCATTTGATAATAGAAAAACCTGTTGTCATAAAAATTAGGTTCTAACAAGTCTGCACTAAAATGACCATAACTTTTGCAAATCCCAACAAAATTAATTAAAACTAATGGAAAATGAAAGATAACTCAAATTACTTTCCATAAATATAAATTTCAGATCTGTATCATGTCATATACATACATGTACCAATAAAAACATCAATCGGATTTCATAAAAATCAGGTTCTGACCAATCTGCACTAAAATGACCATAACTTTTGGAAATCCCAACGAAATGAATTCAAACCAATGGAAAATGATTGCTAACTCAAATACCTTTCCAGAAATATAAATTTTGGATCTGTATCATTTCATATGTACACCTACCAATAAAAATATCAGTTGGATTTCTGGAAAAACAACCCAAAAATTTATCACAAAACTCACAAAAATTAACCTTGTGGTCGTGGGTTCGAGCCCCAAAGTGGGCGCCAAAAAATGTGTGCTAAAATGTTGACACACTTCTATGAGTTATTATATCCAAGATTGCTCAAAAATGAGGTCTCCAATGGTGACTCATAGCTCTCTATTCATGGAGTGCAAGGGTTTATTATGAAGGCCCTCAATTTAGGCCTAGTTTGTACCCATGCAAGTACACCATAAAATGAGAGATTCAAAGAGGAAAAGAAAGAGTGCTAGTCTCCATGATTATCAAATATGCATGCAAATGAAAATGGAAGCTATTCTATATGATAACAATGCATGAAAGCAAAATCTATGAAAAGAAATACACATGCAAGATTATTCTATGAAATGAAATATGAATCTAATCTAACATGCAAGTGCAAGAGTAATCTAAATGGATTGTCATGGATGCATGAGAGAAGAAGACAAGAAAAGAGAAGTTGCAATGTTCAAGTTCAAGTGCTCAAACTCTCCTCCAAAATCGCTCTCCAAACCTGCAGCATAACAATAACATAAAATCTGGATCCCAAAATGAGAAGGAGAGGGCTCCTTATAAAGGAAAGTGTGGAGAGGAATGCATCCTCAAGAGCAATGTGGGATAAATCCCTAAAAAGACAAGTAAGAGGAAAAAGCCCACCACTTGGAAATATATGCATTCAAAGTGTAGAGAAAAAATAAAAATTTTATTTATTTTTATTTGATTTATTTAATTTCTTTTCTTTTTTCATCACAAAGAGAGATTTAGGTGAGGATTTTATTTATTTAATTAAATGAGGGATTTTCTTCTAATTAAATAAGATTATTTTATTTAATTAAAAGAGATATTTTATTTTAATAAAATAAGATTATTTTATTTAATTAATAGGGATGTTTTCTTTTAATTAAATAAGATTATTTTATTTAATTAAAATAGATGTTTTCTTTTAATTAAATAAGATTATTTTATTTAATTATAAGGGATGTTTTCTTTTAATTAAATAAGATTGTTTTATTTAATTAAAATGGATGTTTTCTTTTAATTAAATAAGATTATTTTATTTAATTAAAAGGGATTTTTCTTTTAATTAAATAAGATTATGTATAAAATGATCAAACCTTAGGAAATATTGAAATAATTGAATTAATTACGATTTGATCAAGGAAATTGATTTGAATTGAAAATATTGCAAGGCATTGATTCAAGAAATTGATTCTGTCATTTGATAAAATGAAGAATGGGGGCCCATAGTCTAGGTGACCATTTTTGGGTGCATACAATATTTTTTTTTACATTTTTCTATCTTACTTGTAATTTTAGTAATCTAACATACAAAACTCTTTAAAGAACTGTAGATTCTTATAAGATTTCGTGTGTATCATTAAGTTGTGCATATTAGTAAAATCTAATTTAAATTAGTCTAAGACGAATATTATGAAAATAATTAATTTAAAAATTTATTATTGTATCAAAAAAGATTATGCTTAATCTATCAAGTGTTAAAGTCAAAATAGTTTGGTTTGTGTAGGCTTTAGTTTTTCATATTATTTTTTTACTGTTTTCCTTTTCTATTAATTTATTTTCTATATTTTTCTCTTATTTTATTATTTGTCTTTTTAGTTTATTTTTTATTTTATTTATTTTTTAATTTTTATTTCTACTTATTTTTATTTATTTCTTGTTGATTCATTTTTTTCTCATTTTAGTACTTCTCCTTTTTATCCTCCTTCATTTTTATAGTTTTTTTTATTTTTTTTTGTTTTTAATTTATATTTCCTTCCTTTTCACACACACATATATAACTTATTTATTTTTTGTATATTTTTTTTTATTGTCTTGTTTCTTATTTTTATTTATTTATCTTATTTTATACTTTAATTTTTTAATTTGTGGTTCTTTTTGTTCCTTGTCTATATTTGGGGTTCTTATATATTTCTACATTTCTTCCTATTTATTAATTTTTTTATTTTTATTGTTGGTTCAAATTTTTAACGTGGTTGCTTTTGAGGTGGGTTGACCGTGGGGGTTGATTTTTTGGTCTATCATTTCTTGCGCTTTCTATTTGGGTTGACTTTCAGTTTGTGTGTCTTCCTTTCCACTCTCTCTCTCTTCTTCTTTTTTAGAGCCTTGGTCTACAATCCATCATTTGCATTCTTAAACTCTCACACTCATCCTGATGATGGATCATGATGTATGATCTGAAATGTTGATGCTAAAAATTTACACACAATCTTACCAAAAGCATATTTGTTACATTTGAATAAGTATTCAAACGACTTTGTAAAAATGAAATAAAGAATTAGAAATACATTTACAATCTCATTAGTCTCGGTAAAATTGCATTTACATGTAGTACAAACACTTTAAATTCTTCAAATAACCAAATCTAGTTTAACAACTTTTATAATTAATCAAAAAGAAAACACATATGTTCTTTTGAAAGTGCTCTTCAAAGTGTTAGAAAATATTTTAACTCTACTAAACAAGCTAACAAAAGTAACCCCGACTATTTGTAACCATTTATGTAAATTTCTAATTTATTCAATTTTTTATTTATGAAAAATTATATATTACATTTGAAATATTTGTATATGTAACTTTAATTTTTTGAATTTATAAACATTATGTTTTCTATTTAGAATTTAGAAACATAAAACTCTTTTTTATCAATTAGATGGGGGAACAAATAGGGGTCTTAAGTTGCCACATTTTTTTCTAAAATCAACAAACTCTAAACTTTGATGTAAAAATCAAGACAATTACACTCAAAATTTGTAGATGCAACAAGAATGAGAGTTGAAGTGCTCCAAAGCTACTTTCTAAACAACTCAATTGGTTTGAAAATGATGGAGATTAAGGATTTCAAAAAGGGGGAGCATACAAAGTGGTCTTTTTTTTCCAAAAAAAATATTATTATATAAAAAAGTTTATGTTTAGTCTATTAGACGACAAAATCAAGATTTGGATAAGCATTCAAACTCCTTTGTAAATAAGAAATAGGGAATTAGAATTACATTTAAAATTTCACTAGTCTAACTAGATCTTCATTTACAAACAATACAATCACTTCAAAATCTTCAAATAACCAAATCTATTTTAACATTTTTATAATTAAGCAAAGAAATCTTATATTCTCTTTGAAATAACTCTTCAAAGATTTAGAAAAGATTTCAACACTACTATATAATAGCTAGATAATAAAAAATAATCATGAACTAAAAAATCTAACTTAAGACATACATATATTATCCTCTAAAGATATCCAAATCACAAATAAGATTTCCACTAGACAATAAGAAAAGTGTGAGACTTTGATGAGCTAAATAATACCTACTAAGTAGTTGGAAAAATATGAAAAAATAAACTCAATCTACTTCATGTAAGACAATGAATAGGATTTATTGGTTCTCAAATAAATAGATCCCCTAAACCCTAAAGAATACGCAAATTCCTCATATTCAGTCTTAGAACTAGATTTGACCAACCAATGAGATTAACCAAAAAAGTTAAATTCCCCTACACTTTAGGCTTTTCTATGCCTTGGCGAGTGGCCCATAATCATCATCATTCATTCATCTTTCAATATTGACCAGTGATGTTTTACCAGATAAAAACCTCATACAATTTCAGATGTTTTCTTAATGAACATCTTTATTCAACATCTCCTTATTTACCATTATGCACTAACATGAGGTGCAATGAAAAACTGAAAAGGAAAATTAACACCTACTCCTACAACTGAAAATAAAATATCAGGTTGATTTAATTTTTTCTATAACAAAATTGTTCAATGCCTTATTCAAGGTAGAGGAGTCAAATTACATAATGAATATCTACTCATCCAATGGCTTGAAAAGCTAACTGTTCAACACTATTTCTTTTTATGCCTTGTATAAACGTGCAAGTAATTCTACCGCAAAACCCTTCTTGATCCAATTTGACTTTTTCTAATCACTGCAATTTACCCAATAGAATTTAATCCTTACTTGAAGAATTTGATTAAATAAACTATAAAAAAAATGTTATAATGTAATCACAAATCACATGTATACTTGATACATTCGCTCATATGATTAGAAAAAATATAACTTGGAGGCAGTTAAATGATATATTCCCATTATGATCAATAAACAATAGACAACATTATCAGAACAAAGCCTCTTTACACATTCTCCTTTGAAAAATTCAAAAATATATAAAATACACTATCTTGTTCCGAAACTTATTACCCCTCTATAGTCCTGATTTCCCTTTTATAAAATAAGGGATCCCTTCAGAGTACTAGCATTCTACTTACCAACTTAAAATTGTTCAGCTACCCCAAGAAACTAAAAGATAGAAACATAACTAATCTCTTTAAAATGCATTTGAAAATTATTTGTTTAAAATAATTGTTTTATTTCTCCATTTTGTCTTTTTTCTCCTTACCTTCTCATGAAAATCAAATCCCTATGACAAGTGAATACCTGTTAGAATAATTCATAATAGAACATGTGTATGTATCAAAGAACTTTCTAGTCACAAATAATAACTAACTGAAGATTTGTCCATGAAACCCAATTAATTGTAAAAGAGTCATTTTACCATTCCATTACTTGTATGTGTTGTCTATCAATTTTCAATTACTTGTCAATCTTTTGTGGTTGCTGCCAGTCTATTTATTAGATATTTAGGAAATCTTGTTTGTCTCAGTCAATGTATTATATGTGTTATTGATTCAATAAAATGAGTATTCCAATTCCTCTCTTATCTTTTGTTGCTTTGTTTTTTTGATATGGTATCAGAGCCAACTTTGGTGCTTCTAGAGTGTTGGCATATGTTAGACAAGAAAAGTGTCTTGTTGAGCAACAAAGAATAGTGAAGGAGTTGCAAAAAAGAAGTGTTGTGCCTTAGTCTGTTGTTGAAGAATGTTGATTGTGATAGTGTACAAGGTGACTAAGAAGTGATGGCCTCAAGGTGTAAGAAATTGGTAAAAAATAAAATTTGTTGATTTCTTTTAAATATGACAAATCTTTTAGATACTTATCTAACTGAATCAAATAAGTTAGATGGTTCCAATTATGTTAATTGGAAGTTCAAGATGCAGAATTTAATGGAAGGTTACAATATTTGGAGCATTGTAACTGACACTGAGGCTAAACTAACAACACCCCTTGATGTTGTTAGAGATTGGGAGAAAAGAGAATTCATTGTATAGCTCAATCTATTGTTGAATCAGAATATGTAGCTACTACTATAAATTGCACACAGATTATAGGAAGGCAAAACTTGTACTTGTATTGTACTATACATGTACTTTGTCATACAGTTAAGTAGAGAGATTGACGGTTGGACATCTTGGCTACTAGTGGTGATTGTGAAGACTGGACGTACGCAAGTTAGAATCAAGTGTTTTATAGAGTGAAGTTTGTGTTGCACGTGTACCTTACCATATGTGTATATTTGTCATACAAGTGGGGAAGGCCCTTTGTTGTATGGGTGGGGAAGACTTTTTCATATGGGTGAGAAATATTTTCCGTACGGATTGAGGCTATATGAATGTGAGGCCGTAGGTGTACTTTCAATACGTGTGAGTGAAATGTAGAAGTTGTATGACTATCTACTATACAGTGTGAATGGCTTGGCTATTTATCGTATAGATGTAAATGGGTTTTTGTATGTGTGTGGAGGAGGGCTTTCTTGTAGTTACATTACAACATTCTCAAATATCTTTAAAATTATAATACAGAGAAAAGGACTAAAATGAACTCATTTACAAAGATAACTTTGAAACTATCTTTGACAACGTTTCATTATGTAGGATTTCTTGTACATATGAATCACAAATATCTTACTTGTAGTTGAGCTAATTGATGCAACACAAGACAAAAGTTTGGTCAATAATTCCTAACAACATCTTTAACCCAGAAGTATAACATTATAGAAGTGTTGGTTCATAGATTTGTCCCCTTAGAAGTTTCAGTGCTTCACCTCTGTGAGCATCACCTAGATGCAATGAGTGCTAAGTGTTCCGTTCATTCTCATGAGAGATGGTTTCTTGTGAACCACTACTCATGAAACATGGGTTAATGAGTTTGACTAAAAAACTACACAGTTGAATCCTGGTAGAAATATCACAATTTGACTTGCTATGGAAAATATCTCCTACTTATCAACTCTAAATTTAACCACGCTCTCACACAAAAGATGCAACCTGAAGTTTAAAATTGTCATACTATATCTAGGATAATTTGTTTAGGTCCTCAATTACTTTGTTGAGTTTAATTTCTTTGAAGTAGATTATGATTTAGTACAGGGGTCAAGAGCAAGTCTAGTAAAAAAGTACATGGGAATTTATTTATATACTATTAAATTATCAAAATAAAAAAATTCATATGATAAAATCTTTTTAATTAAAAAAATTAATAAATTTAATTAAATAAAAATTTGATTAATTATAATAACTAACCTAATCAAATATATTTATATTAATTTTTAAAACATAATAGAATTAACTAATTAAAATGTATATTTTAGACACAACACCCCCTTTAATTTAAATTAATTTAAATTAAGAATAAGAATTATTTTAAGATAACCATAATCTCATTTGCAACTATAGATTTTCCAAAGTACAACTAACTTACATTAACATTATAATCATCATCATTACTACCATTATATTTTTCATCCTCATCAGCATACTCAGCCAACTCATCATACTCATCACGATAACATAAATGAAAATCATAACCCTCAAGATTTTCAGCTCTGGACAATGAGCACTCCAGATCCTCTTCAATCCCTTCATCTTTCAATACCTAATATATCATGAAGCTTCTCACAGCGGCTAATGTAGATCCTCTTGAGAGTGCAAATTTTGTAGAGGAATCCATTCCATAGCTCTTTCAAACTTATTAACTATAAGCGTTTGTACATAAGTTGATGTCTTTGAAATCTCTAGAAAATATCCCCAATAAAATTGAATTTGAGTGTCGTCTGCAAAATAAACCCTGTACAAATAGTTTTTTTTGTGGGATATCGCGCGGAATACTGTAACATCTGAAACTTTTTCCTTCAGAACCAATGAGGGTGTATTGGAATCCCTTGATTTCACTCATATCAATCTCAATTCAAATTTCTTTGTAGTTAGACTAAAATGTTCATTCTAATTTATGCATAAATGTTCTAGCAGCTTAAAGAAAATAAACTATTACCAACTAGGAGCATGAATTTAAAGCGGCAAAGAAAACATACGAGATCTTCAAAACGCCACAACCGACGAGGATGACTCGTTTCATTATCTTCCATTGCTCTCCTCAGTCGCGGAGGTGGTCATGCATTCTCAAAATAAATTCTGGCTCATAATGGCACAATTCTGGCTCATAATGGCACAATTTGTTGTGTACATCAAAACAAGTTTGCACTTCAACAAGGCATTTTTCCTTGAGGGTTTTCAATGCATGTTGGGCTCTCCACCCTGAAGCCTTCCATATACTCATGGCGCTGCTCACAGGTTCCCCTATGAAAAAGAATGCTATATCCTTAAATACGTCTTTTTCATCTTCCTCCAGAGAATCATAGCTTATTTTGAGAGTATCTCTTAGGTCTTTGTTGAGCCTTGCCTTAACAGCATCTAACTGTAGCTTCCAATAAGTTTTGTCCCTGCCAGAAATGAGCCCGCCCATCACTCGAAGAGCAAGAATTAAACCTCCACACGCTTCAACAAAGTTTTCTACCAAATTCTCAAATCCACTTTTGCAAGATTTTCCATAAAACACATGACAACAGAAGAGCTCTCTACAAAGTTGTCTACCAAATTCTCAAATCCACTTTTGCAAGATTTTCCATGAAACGCATGACAACAAAAGAGCTCTTTGCTATGCTCTTGATTCATTTTTTTTATCATATAACAAACTCTCACTCTGACATTTACAAGAAGCCTCTCATCACGGGTTGTAACTATTGATCTCAGATTTAAAAGAAAGACAAAAAAATACAAGAAAAGATAGAAGACAAGAAGATTTATAGTGGTTCACCTATTCAGGCTACGTCCACTTTAAATGGTGGGATTCACAGATTTTATTATTCTCTGTTGTTTTTAATAAGGTAAAAATAGGTTTTGAAGGGGCCTTGAAACCCTATACATAGAAGAAACTTATGATAGAGCAATAAGAGTTCCCATAACACAACAAACTAGGTTGAACAAAAGGCCTAAGAGAAACACACTCACCGAAAACTCAAAAACAACACTCCCAAGTCGCAACAAAAAATGAATCATTAGAGATCAACAACGGGATGAGAGAGAATTATCCTTTCGTCCCCTTCTTATGGGACAGAAGGGTCATGTCAAAAGAAGAATAGGACCTCTTAAAATTTTTGCCTTTAACAATGACCCAACCATCTTCAACTCTAGTAGCCTCATCTTGTGAGTGCAAAGAATCCAAAGCTGAAGAACCAACACCCAATAGTGGAATAGAATCTTCCAGTGACACTTCCAGCACAGGGCCATCTTTAGCCTCAGCCAAAGTTCTATCAGTTAATAGATCTGCCAAACCAGAGGTAGCAGGAGCCAAAAGACCAGTAGAAGCAGCCAAACCAATGCCCACAGACCCACCAACAATAGCAACCAGCGGAAAAAGAATAGGTTCAGCTCTAGTAGGCACATAACCACTAGAAAACACACCATCAACAACAACCAGCGGAGAAAGAGCAGATTCAGCTCTAGCAGACATAGAGTCCTTCTTCCCAGGCTTAGAGTCCTTCTTCCCAGGCTTAGAGGATCCTTTTAGAACTGTGTAATGTTGAGTAGAAGCACCCTTCCACCAAGAGGGAGAAGATTTCTTTTTCTTGAAATCCAAGCCACATTGGGCTGAAATGTGACCAGTCTTAAAACATTTATGATATATGAAGGGAATAACCTCGTAGTCAAGCTATTGGATCCAAGATTCTAAGGTTGATCTATTTAGATTTCAGCTAGGAGAACCTTCGAGGTGTCAAGATCAACTAAAATGCGAGAAAAAGTGGAATGATATATGTTGAAGGAATCGTGGTCCAACAACAAAAAGTCCCCCAAAGCCTCACCCACTTCTTCAAGGATGGAGTCTTGCCAAAGTTGAAGAGGGAGGTTAGGGAATCTAACCCATATAGGGAACTTACTGAAGAATTCAAATGAAGGATTAAAATTTGGGTGCCAGGGCTTTACCATAAGCATAAATTTATCATCCTCCTAGCAAAAAAAGTGATCACACAGAATCTTGGTTCTATCCTCAGCAAAATCAAACTTTGCAATGAAAAAACCCTTTGTCATAGGAAAGATATGAACAATACCTGATAGCATTGGTTCTCATTTATGGGTCACCCACCCATGCAATAGGGGAAGGCTAGGCCAGAATCCCCAAAAATAGAAAATCAATCCATTAAATTTAAAAATCTCAGTACTATTCTCCAAACCCCCTTCCAGCTCAAAAGAAATCTTGACCGAGAGAGATCCACAAACAAGAACGGGAGTAGAAACCCTAGGTCCTTTCTCAACCACAGTCTTCTTGGACACAATCTTGGAAAAAGACTCCCTTGGACCCTCTGAGACCATAGAAGTGAGAATAGAAGCCCAGATGGACGAAGAGCCCGTCGCCAAAACCCTAGTTGTCACTACAGCAGGTACAATCGTCCCCACATCCCCAAATAGGGTAGGGAAAACAAGAGGAATAGGTTGCACTTCAGCAGAAGGAGTCTACACAAGAGAGGTATCAGCTGGACATAGCACAGAAGCTCCCGTAATAGAAGGATTAGGGAGGGAAGTGCATTTCAGAAGGGCAGCGCATGCGGGAAGGGCCACACGCGTGGGGGAAGGGTCTATTGCATTCAGCATGCTAGGGGAGGGAACCACTGCAGATCGCAACATGGTGATTATTATTCTCTATTATTACATACATACAATACTCTATTTTTTTAATAGTGGCTATCTCTTCTTACATAAAAGCCCCAATACCACCCCTTCTATCACTTTCAAATAATGGCAAAAGAAGCCCAACCATCCGTCATTTCACAAGAACTTACGGTTATAGAAAGAGGACATATTCTTGTCAGAGCAGTTATGGGATTGATTGGCCTGCACCACCCAACAATATCCCACTTGAAGACCAATCAATAGTAGAGAAAGAAGCACACAAAGATATCCCACCATTTTGATCTTATGACTATGTCGAAATAATGCCGAGAGAAGCTCTACAGAATTTGAACTTCTCCCAAGATACAACCTTTGTTAAAACATTTGTCAAATTGAATTTTTGTCAATTTTCTGACTGTAATTTACCTTCCTCAAGAGCATGGAAAATGAAGTAATATCTAATCTTGATATGCTTCGTGCGGCTGTGGAAAGCTAAATTTTTAGCCAAGTGAATGGCACTATTGCTATCACAAAATAGGGGGAAACTGATTGTTGACACCCCAACCTTCCTAACAGTCGATGTACAACCATACTAACTACGTGGCTCCCTCAGTGAGAGAATTGTACTCAGCCAAAGTGGAGGAAAGAGAAACCACCTGTTGTTTATGATAGACCCAACTAATCGCTGCCCTGACAAAAGTAAACACATAACCAGTGGTAGATTTCCTCTTATCTAAATCTCTAGCCATATTAGAATCAACATAACCACAAATTTGAGTATCCTTAATAATGTACAATGTAAGACATAATCAGAGGTACCTTTCAAGTACCAGAGAATCCAGTGAACTTCTTTCTAATGAGTTTATCCTAGATTACTCATAAAGTTTCTTACAACTCCTACTGCTTGAGAAATACCCAGATGAGTGAAAACCATTGCATACATGAGAATACCAACGGCAGATGAGTAGGGAATATTATCTACTTCTTCTTCTGGAGTAGAAGGACACATCTCAGAAGACAACCGGAAATGATCAGCCAATGGAGTAGTAACCAACTTGGCATTTTTCATATTAAACCTATCCAAAACTTTTAAAATATACTGCTCTTGAGATAACTTGATTTCCTATTTTTGTCTATTTTTTATTATATCCATCCCGAGAATCCTCTTCATTGCTCCTAAATATTTCATGGCAAAACAAAGAGCCAAATGCCTCCTCAATTCATTGACAACCCACACACTATTACTGGTAACCAACATATCATCAACATAAAGCAAAAGAATTACAAACTTACCATTGGGAAGTGGCTTTTAGTAAACACACAGATCAGATTGACAACGAATGAAGTTTTGCTGAGTCATAAAACTATCAAACTTTAAATACTCTACCATGGGTGGAGAATACTGCCTCCCTTATGCCTCCCTCCGAACCACTACTCTACACTTCCCATGAGCCCATTATGGCCCACGTTTTACAGCCTTGAGACCAGAGCTTCTGCAATGAACCAGGATTTGGAGAAGAACAAAGTGTGTGTCATATACAGGGAATTGGTAATGAATTTACAGTTGGAAATATAGAGGGATATGGTGAAGTTTATAGTCAAGAAAATAATCAAAATATTCTCCACCCACAATAGAGTATGGTCCACACGTGGTAGAGTATAGTCCACACACAACAAACAAAAGAGTGGTGGTGGTGTTTGGAATAGAGTCACCTGCTCTACCACTCCACCGTCACATAAAGGGCCAAGTTGCATGGGCAGTGAAGCGTTGTGTGGAGTTACAATGGGGAGTGTGTTGGTCATAAGGGGTTGCGTGGGAATTATGCAAGGCAGGGATTAGGTAGTGGCTGTTTGTCCAATAGTGCGTGAAGGTATAATAGTAGACGGGTGAAATGTAACCCGTGGAACTCTCTACACATTAGTGTCATTGTCAAATACATCAAATTTAATAGAATCATCAGAAGTGGTGTTCTGATTGTGCAAACCTGAGAAAGACTTTTCATTGAAAATAACATCCCGAATGTGAAAAACTTTGTTTGCAATGGGGTCCCACAGTCTAAAACTGAATTGATCTTCACCATATCACAAAAGCATACACCTCTTGGATTTGAAATCTAGTTTTGTTCGCTTCTCTTTAAGAACATGCACATAAGCATCATAGCCAAAAAAACACAGTTGATTACATAAAAATTTGATTCCCAAGCCACCTCTCTTCCAAAATGCCAAAATTAAGACGAGATGAAGGAGCACAATTTATTAAGTAGACAACAGTATTACATGTCTCTACCCAAAATTCTTTCCCCAAACTGGCATTGGAGAGCATGGACCGAGCTCTTTCCGAAATAGTCTGATTCAACCTCTCAGCTGCACCATTTTCTTGAGGTGTAAAAGAGACTATTTTAATATGTCGAATGCCATGATATGCACAAAAATTATCAAACTCCGAAGAGAAAAACTCGCCACCATTTTCCATTAGTAGACATTTGATTTTCTTCCTAATCTAATTTTCAACCATAGCCTTGAAAATTTTAAATTTAGAAAACACCTCTGATTTTTTATTCAACATATGAATCCAAACTTTACAAGTGAAATCATCAAGGAATGTAATGAAATAATTTGCACCACCGATAGAAGTTACCTCCATAGGACCGAAGACATCAGAATGCACAAGCTCTAATGGAGAATATTTCTTCTCTTAACCCATTTACATAAAGTTGGTTTGATTGTGTTTTCCATAAAGGCAATGCTCACATAACTCCAAACTGACTGATTTAAGACCCGGAAGATGATCTCGTTAAAGCATAACTTCAAGACCCTTCTTACTCATGTGACCGAGCCTCTTGTGCCAAATTTCAGTGTTACTATCTGTAACGGTCATGGTAGCTCCCACTTCACCATTACACCCTAAAACATATAAACTCCCTAATTTATTTTCTTTTACCAAAACCAATAGACCTTTGGTTACTTTCCATGAATCTAAAGAAAAATTAACATTATAGCCTTGCGCATAAAGCTGACTCACATAAATCAAATTTTTTTAAGAGAAGGAACATGATGTACATCTTTCAAAAGTCATTTACTACCATTCTTCAGTGATAATAAAATATCACCCTTTTCGACAATGTCACATTCTTTGTTGTCTCCAAGAAAAACTTTACCAAACATACCTTCTTGATCATTTGTGAAAGCACTCTAACATGGAGTAGCATGGAAAGAGGCACCAGAATCTAGAACCCACAAACTTGCATTCTCATCACTAGATACAAGAACCAATATGCCATCATCCTTAATAGCTGTAATATTTACTCCATCATTGATCACTTTATCTTGGGCCTTTTTGTACTTCCAACATTTCTTTTTTGTATTTCCCGGTTTACCACAAAACCAACAAGTACCATTTCTACCTCTTGATTGTGAACAATGTGTAGATTGATATCTTCCATGGTTGTTATGTCTGCCTCTTTCTTGACTCCTGCCTCGAATGCTAGTGCTAACCGCTATTAAAATGCATCACCTGAGGAAGACGCTTGATTCTTCCTACGCATGTCTTCAATGAGAAGTGTAGTAGCAACCTCATCAAATTTTAGTTTAGTTTTATTAGCCACTGAAGTGCTAACTTCCATTACCACTCCTTCCTAGCTATTCGGAAATGAACATAGAAATAAAATAGCTTTCATTTCATCATCTAATGTTATGCATATTGAAATCAATTGAGAAAGTAAGGTATTGAACTCATTGAGGTGATTCGACATAACTCCTCCTTCTTTCATTTTCAGATTGTACAAATTTTTCATTATGAATACCTTGTTCAATGTTGTAGCTATCTCATATAATGAATATAATTTATCCCACAGCTCTTTCGTTATCTTCTCTATTGAAACATTGAAGAGAACATTGCTTAATAGTGATAGAAAAATCATTGCTCTTGCTTTCTGATCAATCTTCTTCCAGTCTTCATCTGATAAAGATCCTTTGACCTTGGTTTTTCCAAGAATGCAAGTGATAGATCTTGCTTGATTAGTAGTGACTCTATCTGCACTTTCTATAACCCAAAGTTTTGCCCAACAAGATTCTTGATTTTCCATTTGTCTGCTTCATCTTGACTCCAAGAAATCTTCACCGATTTCTAGAAAATCAAATCAAGCTCTCCCAGCTTTGATACCAATTATTGATCTCAGATTTAAAAGAAAGACAAAAAAATAAAACAAAACAACAAAAACAAGCAAAGACAGAAGACAAGAAGATTTACAGTGGTTCACCTATTCAGGCTACATCCACTTTAAATGGTGGGACTCACAGATTTTATTATTCTCTGTTGTTACATACATACAGTACTCTATTTTCTTAATAGCAGCTATCTCTTTTTACATAAAATCCCCAACACCACCCCTTCTATCACTTTCAAATAATGGAAAAAGAATTCCAACTGTCAGGCATTTTCACAAGAACCTGTGGTTACAGAAAGAAGACATATTCCTGTCATAGCAGTTATGGGATTGATTGGGCTGCACCACCCAACAGTAACAATAACTAAACTATTGAGATTCAGAGCATTTATGGGTAATAAGGAATCTAAATGATTCTGATGATCAACATCGTCTATTACTATAAGGAATTTTGAATCTTGAGCCTTTTGAAGGTAATTGTTGATAACGATGATTCCTTCTTCTATACTAGAAAATTTATGCTGATTTTCTTTTCCTTCCAGATCACTATGGAGCTTACTTTGCAAAGAAGTCAGCTTACCCTTGACATGATTTTCCCTCACATCAAATAGAATTGTTGATTCACTAAGTTTTGGGTGCTTGCGATTGAACAAATATTTGGTGAGAGTAGTCTTGCCAGACCCTCCCATTCCAAAGATACCAATTATTTTATCTCTCATCTCCCCATTTGTTTTACTATAGTTGTGGAAATCTTTCACAAGCTCATCTAGTCCCACCTCATGTTTTGCAACTTGGAAAGGAATTTTATTCTTTTGCTTCTCCTTAACTATGGCCAATATGATGTCATTACACAGCTTATTCAAATAACTAAAAATAGAAAAAGCCAAAAATATTGTAAGTAATTGAGTATTTTTTATTTATTTATAAAATTATAAGCTTCTCTAGAATGCAATACAACATAAGAAAAGCAATGTGAACACACTTAAAATACAAGGAAGAGAAAAGGGGTATATTTGTCATAACCTGTGTTGCCAGAAATGCAACCGTTGCTAGTTTGTGTTTCAACCAAGTCTAGAATTTGACGGTCACCCCTCCTTGTCATATGATTTATTTATTTTTATGACGGTTTGGTCATTTTAATGCCTTTCATTTTACGTTTTATGAAAAAGATTGATTATCAAAAAAAATTAAATTCTTTTAAATTAATAATAATATTTAATAATCCATATAGAAATTTTTATTTATGCTAAAAAGAAAATAAAATTAAAAATATTTATAAATTAGCAATAAATATAAAAATCTCAAATTAATTAAACAAGTTTCTAAGTTCATATACTTTATTTTTTTAAAAGATTTTAAGTTGATATAAATATATAATAAATAATATAGAAACATAAAAAATCTCAAATATATAAAATTTCTAAAATTTATATATTTTATTTTTTAAGATTCTAAATTAATATGAATATATAATAAATAAAATAGAAACATATATATTATAAACTAATATTAAATGATGATTACTTAATAATTATACTATTAATAATAGCAATTTTTTTAATTCATAGTAAAATATTTTAAAATTTAGAAACCTTCATTTACAATCCAAAAATACAAGAACGGCCATTACGGCCATCAAATTCCAAGCCTGATTTCAACGCTAGTTTCAACGGTGGAAACGCCTGTTTCAGAAGGGAAACAAAAGGTCAAGTAGTGTACGTATAATTATTTTTAATGGAGGACCATTTTGTTATGTGAAGTCATGTGTAGTTCTCGAAGATTAAACTGATATGGGTGCTAACATATTAATTTTTTTTTTTATATTTAGATTTTTATATTAGTTTTTAAGGTGGGTTTTTTATTTGTTATTATTATTGTATTTGATTTGATTCACTAATTTTTTAATGATTAAATTGTTATTTAAATATTTTTAAAATAATTTTGGGATTTATAAAATATTAAATTATTTAAATATCAGAGAAGGACAAAATCATTTGTCCAGTCAACCAAGACAATAGTGTTTGGCCCTGTGTTTAAGAACATGCAGTCACTAAATATTAGTTTGTGGGAAAAAACACGATAAGGTTTGAATTTTCTATAAAGAACATGCATTATTATTTCACATAGACAAGATAACTATAGTATCTTTTTCATTTTAGTTGTTTAATTATATCATTTTAAAAAAAATTGTATTTGTATAGTTAATATATATTGAGATTTTCATAATTTAACAAAATATATTTATTTCTAATCTTATTGGCTGAAACCTACTACAATCATGAGTGAGGCCTTTTTACTTTTGTTCAAAGAAATCAATATTTTATTCCAAACTTTATGCTTCCACTGTTGATAAGACAAGTGATAACATAAAAAAAAATCTTACAACTAATTTGACAATATCTAAGAATATCTTGTACATATTCTTGAGAAATTGATTGAATATTAAATAGATAGAGCATTCTAGAACCATAGATTTAAACTGCTGAACTCCCAAATTAATTTCTTACCTTCCCTTTATATGTGGGTATTTTTTTTAAATAAGTATGGGCTTTAATAAATGGGTATTGACAAGATGCATAAATTGTGATGCAATCAAGGTGTTTTCTTCTATAGATCTAGCTTTTGTCCCCCATTGGAGGTCAAGCAAAAGAGTTTTCTATCAAAGAAAGAGATCCATGTCTATCTATCTTCATTCAAGTCTTCTCTCTCTTCTCCTTAATCAAATATTGTGGTGAATTTCAATATCTATTCCATGAGTTTTTGTCTTTCATAATTTCCTTTTGGGTTTTTGTGTTTAGTCAAAGATATAGCATCAACATATTTGATCACATTCAAAGAAGTATTTGCATCTACAAGGTCTAATATGCTTCATTTTTTAGATCTAACCTATGCTACATGGAAACACGCTTTCCTTTATTTCATTTCATTTCAAGGTTGATTCCTAAATAGAGGTTGGACCAAGGCAAACCCCTTTAGCCAACCTTCTTCCTTGTTTTTTGGTGTGTAGGAACAAGTTATAGAGCTATCAAACAAGATCTGGGTAGATCAAGAGCAGCGGATGATCTTTAAAAAATTTAGATGAAAACACCAGGGACACATTGTCATTCTTGTCATGTCCTAGGGATACATCACTATTGACGTCATCTCCCTATCATTTTGAGCTCATATTTCAGCCACGGTTCATCCCTTTCTTCTGATCTTGTCATTTCTTTGAATTTTTGCACACTGTTTGTTTGTTACAATATGTTTTTGCTCATTTTTTAGTGACTTTCCTAGTTAATCATATACATTACTTCATCTTATCATTTCCACTTTCCTATCTTCATCAATCATATTTTTAATGAAGGAATCATTATCCATATTTAGCACTTAAGTTACCTCTGGAGCTTATTGGGGGTACCTTCCTTCCAATTGTGCAATTGTAGAGAAGGGAGGTGATTTACCTATCTTTTACATTGCTTCCCTTTTTAAATTGCACACAAGCACACATATTTGGTACCCACCATTAGGCTCACCCGAGTTTTAACAAAATTTCAAATGTTTTTGAGTGTTTTCAGGTGTAATAGGTTGTTCTTGTGCATACATCACCAATTCCTCCACATCCATAATATAGACCAAACTTCTACAGAGACAATCTTTTATTAGTTTTTCCAATTTACCTACCAAAAATTAAGAAAGTTATATTTCTGCGCATTCATGCTTTGCTCCTACGCATTCATGCTTTTCTCCTACGTATTCGTGCTTTATTTTTTGCATCCATGCTCTGTCTCTATGCATCCACTATTTATTTTTCACATTCAAATTTGGTTTATGTGCATTTATTGTCTATTCCTGCATATTTATTAGAGAGAGTTTTATTTTCATTTTATGTTTTTTTTTTATCTTTTCCTATCATTGTATTAATGATTGTTGTAATTGTTCAATGCATGATGAAGACTTAAATATGACACTACTAATAGTTTTTTTTACAGGGTTTAGCATTAGTTAGACTTACATTTTCAAGTGTCTTCATTGATTAGTTGTACATAAATTAATTAAGAGGTTAAAGTTATAAGTGTTGGTATGTTTGGAGGACTTTGCAAGAGGTACATTCCTTACAAGATTCTCATTTTTGTTTAGTATAGGCTAGTACTTTTTGTACTAGTCCTAAAAATTAAGCATCTATAATTAGATTCTCATTTTATCCCCATTTTAGTATGTATGGTTTTCCACATTGATTTCACGCTCTCCTAGTAATCATTGGACCTTTAAAACAAAATTATAAGTCATGTGTTGATTCAAATTCTTCAAAACACAAGGTAATCCCTTATTTATAAGTGTGCTCCTTTATTTTTCCTTCAATCTCATAGTTCATTTCATCACCTAAGCCCTATATCACCATTTATGGCATTTACATTCTCTATCTCAACCTTGGAACTAGTTATACCTTGTTTTCCTGAATCCTCTCATTGCCCGGAACTCGTGCTCATGATCTAGGCCCTGATTGGAGGGTATAGATTGGCTTAGCCAATCTATACCAGGGTATACATCATCTTAATCAATCTATACTTGGTTATAGATTGATTCTTCCAATCTATACCATAAAGATTGGGCCCAAATTTGAATTAGGTCATTGTCTTGGCAATTCAGTGGAGGGTTAGGACTTACAGTTGACCTAGAGGAGTTTTAATCCCTGAAAATTTTGATAAGGTATATAAACACCCTATCTCTCCCCATTGTAGTATCTATTAATATCTTTAAGCATTCATGATCAAGAATTCAATCAATTGGCGTCCAAGAATTCTCAAGGTCTTCAAGCATCCAAGTCTTCAAAGAATTCTCCCTCTTCATCAAGCATTGTGGAAAACTACAACATCTATTTCACAAGGATTGTCTTTCATGATTTCCTTTTGGGTTTTTTTGGAGTCCAATCCATTTCATTAACATTTGTGATCACATCCAAAGAGGCATTGCATCATCAAGGCATGAGGTAATTCACAATTCAGATCTTGCTTCTATTTCATCTTTCATTTATGCAATTTCATTATATTTTCAAGTTTGATGCCTAAAAATTGGTTTGACCAAGTAAAACCTATTTTCCAACCTTATTTCTCATTTTTTGTGTACAATAATAGGCTACAAAGTTGTCAAAACTTTTACGGGTAGATCGGGAATAGTTGGAGCAACCCTAAAAATTTTGGGTAGAAACTTAGGGTGTAGGCTAGCAAAGTTGACCTATACCTGGGTATATTTGAAAAGTTGATATATACCCTCCTAAATAGGCTCAGGTTTGATAGGAAGGCATGATACAGTGTCGAGATATCATAAAATTTGATAGAAGTACTTTCGGCATTTTATCTGTCGGTTATTCAGATTTGAAGTTGCTCATTTCCTATTATGTTTTTAGATGCATTAAATATTTCCTAATTTACATTTCTAGCTTTTTTTATCGTTTCAAAATTACATATTTAGTAAAGGATCAATGTCCCCATTTAGCGCTTGAGTCACCTATTCAACCCATTGGGGGCACCTTCCTTATGAATCTGCAATCTTGAAAAGGGGAGGTGATCTACCCGATTTGTATTGCTTCATTTTTCATATTGTATATTTTGGTAAACCCAAATCATAAAATTTTCACTTTTTATTCAGATTTCTATATCTATTTTAATTTAAAATAACTCTTTTCATTTATTGTTGATGCATTTGCATTGATGAAAGAAAAAGACAAAAACAAAATTTCATATTGTTTCATGCATGTTTTATTTTATATTAGTTTAATAATGCATATGTTTTATCAAGGTGATAGTGGTTTGGCCTCCCTTTTATCATTTTATCTCTCTCCTAAGGACCCTCCATCCATGGGGACATATTAGTGTAAGAAGATGTCATTAACCCTTCTCTCAATGATGTTAACTCTTATCTTGATTTGTGCCTCCCCCATAAGAATACCTTGGTGAAAGTTGTTTATTCCCCTCATGATACCTTCCTTCCATTCATCTCAATGACTTTCCCTTTAGGAATGAAGTTTTTAATGAATTATGATTATTCCTCTCTTAAATTTTGCTCTATTTCAACTCTCAATGATCTCCCTATTTGGGATGAACCACTAGATAATGATGTTGATTAGTCTCTCTCTCATGAAGCAACCTTGATAAAAGAGGATGATAGTGTGGTTAACATTTCTTCTACTCCCTCTAGAGATGACACATTTATGTGTGATGTTGATCCTTCTCCTAATATGTACCCCCTTTAGGAGGATATTTTGGAGCAAGTGGAGGATATTATAAATACCTTTCTTAATATTACCATACCTGCATTTGGCATCCCTTTTAGAGATGAAGTATTGATGGAAATTTATAATCCTAATTCCAATGATTGTCCTACTCATAAAGATGCCTTAGAAGAAGTGGATAATATCATTACTGCTTTCCTTGAAGCTCTCCCTTCTAGTGATAGAATTATAAACAATCAAGAGCTTGATCAAGTCAATGTTGTCAATATTTTGGGCACTAAAATATCTAAGGTTGTTCTCCATCTTCATCAATATAACCCTACACCTCAAAATAAATAAATCATTATCATGAAAGTTTCTCAAAAACCTGATTATAATGTGGTTTCTCACACTTATATAACACAAGAAACAATATAAAACCTACAAGTTTAGTTGCTCCTCCTCTTCCTTCTTCTAAACCAGTACTTCCTCTTGCACCTTGTCTTCCCCAAAATCTTGGAAAGGAATATGATTTAATATAACATCTCCATACTAATCATACCAAGATCTGCCTTTGGGATCTCCTTCAAACTTCACCTACATATCATGAAGCATTACAACAAGCCTTGAGAAATGTGACTATTTCATCTCCTATGCAAGACAATATAACTTCCATACTAGAATGCATGAACACAAATAATAACAAAGCTCAAATTTTGTTTTCTCAAGATGAGTTACCTCCTAAATAAATTCAAGAGAAACATGATTCCCTTATGGTTGTAGCCCTTATCAATGATAAGCTTATTCAAAGAACTTTATTTGATAATGGATCTAGTCTTAATGTGTGTAGCATTGATTTGTTGCATAAAATTAAGGTGTATATTTTAGCAATTAAACCTGATTCTATTCCTATCCATAGATTTGATAATGTTTCTAAAATAACATTGGGTATTATCACTTTACCTCTTATATGGGGAGAAGAGGAAGCAATGACATATGTAGGAAAAATCACTTCTCCTTTTCACCAATCACACATTTCAGAAGTAAGATGCCCCACTATGTTAAAGAGGTGACTCAAATTCTAAGTAAGAAAATGATTCTTCACTAAAATATGGAATTAATGAAAATGATAATGATATGTAAATATAATTAAAATGATTAGAGAATTTTCAAAAAAGTAGAAATAATACACTGATATGGGTTGGTAGTGAGAAAAAAGTACAAAAATGGAAAGCACATCAGAGAATGAACCTATGTGTGAAATTTGAGAAGAAAATGGAAGGGACAAGTCGAAACTCAACCTATACCTAGGGACAATTAGCTAATGGTGATCTATACTAGGTAGTTTTGACTAAAATTTTTTGGGTCAATCCGACTGTGTCTGATCTTCATAATCCCAATCCAGTGGCTCCTTAACCTATTCCTGCACACCAAAAATGAAGGAAAAGGTTGTATAAGGGGGTTTTCCTTGGTCAAACCCCTGTTTAGATTGAATAAACCTTGAAAGTGGAGAGAATTTACATAAAGGAAAGTATGTCAAAAGAAAAATAATAGATTTACCTTGCATAAACCCTCATGGGTGGATGTAGAAATCACTCATACACATGAAGATGCTTGAAATGTGTTTTAAAACCAAATATCTGAACTTGGAATGAAATGTAGAATCAAGGATGCCCTTACAAATGCATAGATCTATGAATGCCAACCCAAGATCTTCTTGCTTAATTGAGAATTTCTCTACTTAGCCATCATGGGAGAGGAATTTGCATCAATTTTAGAATACTTTAATGATCTTGAAGAATTGAACACTTTGACATGTTGATCTTGGATGCTTGCCTTCAAGTGTTGAATCCAAATTCACAATTTCTCTTGCATGCTTGAAAATTTTGATCACTTGATTTCCCAAAGGTTTTCGATCATGTATGCATATCAAAATGAGGAGAGATAAGGTATTTTTATACTTACTCCATCATTTGGGGATTCAAAAATGATCTAGATCAACCAAAAAACAAAAAATCCTGCTTATACCCCAATATCAGGCCTCGGGTCAAATTTGGGCTCCAATTGCCAGGTACAGCTCACCATTGGTGAACTATCCTAGGGACAGGTCACCATTGGCGAATTGTACCCTGAAAATGGGCCAAATTTTGGATAGGATTCTAGAATAGAGGAAATGAAGCAGAGGAAGAAAATATTGGTTTCTAGGATCAAGCATAACAAGCATTCTGACCTTGAAATCACCAAAATAGGGTCTACTAGGTCCTAGTAAAGTAGCCAATTATGGGTGCTAAATTTTTAGGACTATACTCCTCTTAAAATAGGTTATGTTATTTTATCCACACCTATTCATGTCATGTTGGTGCTCTTAATTATAATCTTCTATTAGGACGACCATGGCTACATACTATGCACATTGTTCCTTCAACACTTCATCGTAACGAGAAGTTCATTCATAACAACATCACTCATAATTTATTTCTGAAAGGATGAACAGAAAAATCATAGATCATGCAAGGAGCATGAAATTACATGCAGGATTTCCATTACAATTTTTGGAAGATGTTGTAGATGCTATTTTTTACTTGATAAACAGAGGGCCTTCAAGTTCCTCGAATGGTTGTATTCCAAAGGAGGCATGAACAAGAAAAAAGGTAAACTACTCATTTCTGAAAATTTGGTTGTGAATCATTTCTCCATACTGATATAGAAAATTGATCAAAACTTGAGGCAAAATCCAAGAAGTGTAATTTTATTAGGTATGGCATTAATGATTTTTGTTATCGGTTATGAGATTTTGAGAATCACAAAATCATTAGGAGTAGAGATGTCATATTTAATGAAAAGGTCATGTACAAGGATCAGCTACATGGAAAGAAGCAAGAAGAGGAACACACAGAACACATGGTGCTTGATGAAATCTCAATAAATGTAGTCCCAACAATGCCATAGAACATTAAACAAATAGAACCACAACAAGTTACTCAAAATCTAGTAAGAAGATCTTCTAGGATAAGTAGACCTCCTGAAAAATATTCTCCTTCATTATATTATGTATTATTGACTGATTCTGGTGAATGAGAAAGTTATGTAGAAACAATGTGGGTTAAAACTGGGAAAAAATTAGAGCAAGGAATGAAAGAGGAGATGGATTCCTTGATATAAAATCAAAGCTGGGAGTTAGTTGAATTTCCTAAAGGTAAAAGAGAGTTGCCTAACAAATGGTTTTATAGGTTAAAGGAAGAACGCGAAGACAAGAAAAGAAACAAGGCTAGACTTTTGGTCAAAGGTTTTGCACAAAAAAAGGTATTGATTTTGATGAGATATTTTCTCTTGTTGGTAAAATGACTTCAATTTAAACTATTCTAAGTCTTATAGCCACATAATATTTGCATCTGGAACAATTAGATGTCAAGATGGTTTTCTCCATGGAGATTTGGAGGAGGAGATTTATATGCAGCAACCACACTTGGATATGAGGTCAAAGGTAAGGAAAATTTAGTGTGCAGGTTGAAGAAGAACTTGTATGGGCTGAAACAAGCACCCCGACAATGGTATTTAAAATTTGATAGTTTTATAGTTGAACAAGGTTACAATAAATGTTATTCTACTCATTGTGTTAATTTCAACAGATTTAATAATGGTAGCTATATTATCCTATTATTATATGTTGATGATATGCTTGTTGTTAGGTCTAATATGCAACATATATAAATGACTTTAAACAGAAATTAATTCAATCATTTTCTATGAAGGATTTGGCTACACCAAAACACATTATTGGTATGAGGATAACTAGGGACAGGAAAAATATCACATTGACATTTTCTCAGAGTGATTACATAGAAAAGATGATGAACAGATTTCAGATGCTAGATGAAAATCCAGTTAGTACACCTTTTCCTAGTCATTTTAAATTATCCAAAGAGATGAGCCCCAAGACACAAAAGGAGATGTATTAAACATGTCTAAGGTTTCATACTCTTCAGCAACTGATAGCTTGATGTATTCCATGGTGTGTAAACCCCAAATATTACTTTGACCTCCACTACTGGAAAATAGATTTTTGTCCATCCTGAACTATCTTATTTGTCGGTATTGTGTCCCTTAAAGCATACTCACAAAAAATGGTACACCTTTTAAGAACAAGAATGTTGAGGACCTGTGTCAAAGGTTTTGCATTAAGCAACACTTCTCATTCATTTATTACCCACAAGGAAACATCAAAGATGAGGCAACGAATAAAATCATTCTCAAGATACTAAAAAAGGTTGTCAATGAAAATAGTCAAGACTGGCACCTACAACTCAGTCCTTCCTTATGGGTGTATAGAACATGTGTCCACACTCCAATGAGGGAAACCCCTTATTCCCTCATGTATGAATCAGATGTCATTGTATCCATCAAGGTTGAGTTACCATATCTCAGAGTGTCTTTAAAAAACTTTATCATTGATGAAGACTATAGGGTATTTAGGCTAAGTGAGATATAGCTATTAGATAAAGAGCATCAGAAGATACTTAATCGTCTGCAAGGGTATTAGAATCTCCTCATAAGGAGCTATAAAAAGGGGTTATACCAAGAGCGTTTGACTTTAGAGACTTGATTTTGAAGTAAAATCAAAGGAATCTAGTGGAAAGAGAAAGGTCAGGTAAATTTGAACTAAACAAGTTAGGGCCTTATGTAATTGTTAAGTATTTTTGAAATGGGGCATATCAATTGGCAACACAAGAAGGAGACCAACTCCCTAACCTCATAAAAAACAAACACTTAAAAAATTTATATATCTGACACCCCAAGGTCAAGTTGTACATATTCAAAAGTAAAAAATACAAAAAAAAATTGAAAAGATAAAAAATACAAAAAATGAAAAAAAAATATAAAAATTTACCTTGGTGAAAACCTAACAAACAAGGCACCTTGGAAACAAAAACAAAAAGAAGAGAAAAAAAATTGCCCTTTGGTGAAAACCTAGCAAATAGATGCTATTGGGTAGGTACCTTGGTGAAAACCAAGCAAACAGGGGCCAAGTGTGAAGGTCCCTCTTCGCCATCCATGAACCCAAAAGATCAGCTTGTACTCACTAACACACATCGTTGAGCATGCTAAGAAAACCCAAGAAGTGTTGTCCTTATGTGCATGCACACTTTTCCTTGACCTATACTGTTTCACCATACTATGAGCAGATAACATCCTAAAAATCCTAAAAAAATAGATAAAGACCTGGAAAAATCCATAAAAATTGAATAAAGACCTAAAAAATCCATAAAAATTGAATAAATTCCTAAACAACTCTAAAAGTTAAAAAAATGTCCTAAAAAATGATAAAAAACATAAGATAATGTCCTAAAAAATTATAATAAAAAAATATCAAATAATGTCCTGAAAAAATAATAAAACAATAATCAGATAACATCCTAAAAAATAACTAAAATTTTGTAAAACATCCTAAATAAAGTAAAAAACATCAATACATATAAAAGAATCCTTGCAATAAAATCATCTCTATCACGACAACCAAAAAGTGACACCAAACATTAAATCTCATATCAAAATAATGAGCTTCATAAATCGGCAATGGACTCATAAGACTTTTCTTTATCAACAATCCAATCTGTCATCAACCAAATTAATCAATCAAACAATTATCTTATATAGTGATGGATACATTTGAAATGAGATAAATCATTCTTATACAAGTAGTGGACATTTTTTAACCAGACAAATCCACATTAAACATTTATCAATCCTAAAAATGATCAATAAGTTTGTTGACAAAGTTAGTCGTGTCAGTTTGATATTGATTTACCTTTCGCGATTGTGTTCCTATACTCCTCAAGAATACCACCAAGTGGTGAGAGTGGCCAAGATGGATCAAAATCTTGTTTTATTTGTCTGATATTTATGTATTGTTTGAATGAAGTTCTAGGGCAATATTGTTTGGGGTGTTTGTGATAGGTACTATCATTTCCATGGAAGTCACACGTACCTCGAATCCAAACATATGAACCCTAGGATGGAGTGAAATATTACTTGTTTTTTATCTAGTTGTTCAAATAGAGATCGTATCAGTGTTCAGATGGTCAATATCTGGATGCTTCAGTATCTTTTTTTCAAATAAAGCACAATAATGAGATTGTTGTAAATATTCTGTAGAGACTAAGATTCATCACATCTTGGTTCACAACTAGCTAAGTCTTCACTTCTTACTAATTCATTCTTCTCACTAACATTATTCAATCAGTCCAAAGGTCGTGTTCTTGGACATATCATACATCCTTCATTTAGGTTTTTCATATATCATTAATATTATATGAATAAAAATACAAAAATTAAATTAAATTGCATGCATATAGAAATCATATCATCATTGCATACATCATCATCAAATAGAAATACAACGTTGTCAACAAATTGAGGCTCATTTGGCACAATTTCAGTCAATTTCTTGAGGGGGCATAAAATCCACTTGCTATCATCAGGGCAAGCTGGGGCATGACCTAAATAAGACATTCTTTGACACAACGCTCAAAATCACATTGTATCAAAGAGGGGAAAATGTAGAAACCTAAAATTATCCCACACTTACGAGTGTTATTTAATTACTAATTGTTCCTCTATTAATTAAATAATTATTTAAATTTAATTAATCAGCTTTAATCTTCCAATTCCTCTTTGAATCAATTGTTGCATCATTTAATCAATTACCTACTATTAATTAAATAATTAATATTATTTAATTAATTGACCTTTAATTAAGTGGTCTTTATCATTTAATTAAATTCAATTTCTATAGTTCCATAATTTAAATAATTATCCCTAATTATTTAAATTGACTATAAATTCCTCTAATTAAATTAATTTCTAACAATTAATTTAATTTCAATGTCATCTTAAAATCGTCTCATTTCCAATTGCATTCCAATTAATTTTTTTTTAATTTCATATTAATTCCATCTTTCTCTAAAATTCAAATTTTAATTGAGTTTAATTTCAAAAATCAAAATATCAATTTTATGAGTTCATTTAAATCTTAAAATTGCAAATAATCCTTTTAAAAATAAAAAATCAATCTTTTCTCAAAATTGCATTTTGAAAAATCATATTCTCAAAAATCTAAAATTTTTCTAATGTGTATCTTCTCTTCTTTTTCCTAAATCAACTTGTCACTTTTGAGTTCAAAATGGAAATGAATCTTGCTATCTCTGGAAATTTCCCAAATCTTTCAGTCTCTAATTATCCCAGTCATTGATTCTGATTTTCTCGAATCGATCTAATTGTTCATTCAATTATGAAAATCTATATAAACCCACCTTCATTCTCATTTGAAGGATCTAGATTATTATTGAATTCGTCTAACTTATGCAGGTTTTTATTTCATCATTTTAGCAATCAAGCTATATTTCATAATTTTTTCTGAAATCTCTGACTTGTGATGCTGTAGAAACCAATCCTAAGTGTCATCCATCGAAATTCCAACAAAGTGTAGAGAAGCGATAGAAGAAGATAAGCTAAATTAAGAATTTGTGTTTGATTCATTTCTTTCATTTTCTTTAACTATTTACATTTTATCATTTGTAGGGTTTAATGCTTATTAGTATTTGGATTTCTTTAATAGTTCAGTGCTTCTAATCTTCTTCTTGATCTTGTGCAGATTATCCTACGATAATATGTAGAAGATTAATAGTAAGTACCTCTCAATATTATAATCAAGTATTGTGCTATTTTTTTTAATAAATAATTTGAAGAGTTTCTCAAATAAGCCTTTCTTGTTTTATCAAAATTGAGTTTTAAAATAATCGTCAACATCACAAGCAAAGTTGCAAAAAGTGTATGAAGAGCTCCCAACCTATGATTTGTATAGGAAACACAATTTTGGTGGCCTCCTAATTGATTCCAGTATTTGAGTCCAAATTGGAGGGTTCATTGTTTTTAAAAAAAATTGATATTAGTTAATAATCGAGAATAAATTTTATAAAATAGATAACAATTGATATCCATTATGATTTCATCCAAAAAGTATTGTTGGACCACTACCATCCACAAAAAGAATATACACCTAGAAAATAATAGTTATTCAAAATATTTATAGACAAAACTCACTCATATTTAATCATTAACACAAAGTTTTATTATAATAATTGTAGACACTTGTACAATAAGTAAAGGGAAGCAAGGTAGATTGTTCATCTTTCCTAATGCACAATTAGAAGGAAGATGACACAATAGGCTCTTGAGTATAACTTAAGCGCTAAGTGATTTAATGATCATTTGTTGATAATGAATTGGAATGAGTTGGATTTTAGGGGATAAGATTGACTAATGCAAGATAGAGAGGTAAATAAGCTAAATGATAACTTTTGGTAGAAACAGAAAGACAATAAATACACAGGAACTTGTAATGAACAAAAATTAAAACTATACTACAACACTAACCTGTGATTAAAATTTGAGGTTTTTTTGGAGGCTATAGGTCGCCTGGGCATCCTATACCTAGGTATAGGACACCTTCCCACTACATACCCTACACTTTTGTCTGAAGATTTCACAGATCGTCTATCAGATCTTGTACTTTTTGGATCTACATTAGTAGGTTTTCCACATGTTCCTACACATAGAAAAATAGGGAAGAAGGTTGTATAGAGGGGTTTGCCTCAGTCAAACAACTATTTGGAATCAACCTTGAAATGAAATAAGATAAATGGAAGTGTGTTGTCATTTAGCAGAGACTAGATCTAAGAAATGAAGTATATCATACCTTGGTAATGAAAATGCTTCTTTGAATGTGATCAAATATGTTAATGCAATAGATTTGACTTAACACAAAAACCCAAAATAAAATCATGGAAGATATAAACTTGGGTAATGGAAGTTGTCATTTTACACAATGCTTAATTCGAGGAAGATAAAGAAGTTGAAGACTTGATTGCTTTGATGAATGTGGATATATGCTCAAATGTATGATCTTCTTCCTTGATGGTGAGCTACTTTTCTTGGCCTTCAATCAGGGAAATAAGCTATATCCATGGAGAATATTGCCTTGAAAACATCTTAAAATGCTTGAAGAATTCTTGATACTGTTGGAAATGAGTTGAGTAACTGAGAGGGGAGGGGAGAATCAGTTACCACAAAAAAAATCCAAGTCCCTTAGATGTCTTAAACAAAATTTTCATTGTTGCTCGGTTAACACAGACATTCTACTGTCACTCAGTTAACATAGAAAATATTAAGATATTAACTTTGATTATCCTTTAGTAATTAATTGCAGAAATATAAAGCATAAAGAAAATAACATGTACACAGATAACACCAAGATTTAACATGGAAACCCAATATGGTAAAAACCACCAATTGCAACTAGTTACTATTTTTCACTCTTCTGAAGTGAGCCCTGTTAGGAGCCAACCCTATTAAAGGTTACAATACACACTGTTAGGTGTGACCCTGTTAGAGGATTTAATCACCCTGTAAGGAGTGGCTTTGTGAGAGGTCTTCAAACACTTCAATGTAGAAATGTCACCTTGTGAGAGGATTTCCAAAAGACTGTTAAGTCTACTCTGTTAAGAGATTTGGATCACTTCTACAATTGTTAGAGAGTAACAATGGATTGACCTATTTGACGAAGCAACTATCTTTGTTGATTCAGATCTCTATTCTAGTTTTATAACTAGATCTTTACAGATCAGACATTATATTGTAGCTTTGTTGGTTATGTCCTTAATCATAATCCCATCTAATTTTGCCTTCACTCTTCATATCAAAAGAATATCTTCCACTTCTTCCATACTCATTCAATCCAAAACTTAACCTTATATATATATATATATATATATATATGATAAGTCTTGTCAAGTCAGCTTGAATAACCTTCCAAATAAATAATAAAACTCATGTCTATCGGCTGCATATAACCATTAAACCATAAAATATAAATTGTTGTTAGTTTGCTGACACTAACTGTATAACTCAGTCAACACTGAAATCCTTCAATGCCTAACCAACACTATAATTCCTAACCAATACTATAATGCCCGACCAATACTGTAATGCCTGAGTGAACTCGGTTAGAACTGAAAATCACTTTGGTCTTCTTCAATGCCTGAGAGAATGTGGCATACAATGTCTGTGCTCGGATAGGATTAGACATTTGTGTAAACATTAATGACAATACACAATTGCATAATTTTCATCAACAATGTCCCTCTTTGGCATTGATGGCAACACATGTCATAATAAAAATAATTATAGAGCAATAGACACAAGAATAAAATTTTATTAATGTCCTTAGCTTCATTCTGATTCTCAGCCAAAAACTCCCTCTATCTTCACAATCACTGAAATACAAGTTTCTCTCTTACATCATTCTCTGGTCTCTGATAAATCTCTCCCTCTGTCATCAACAATTTCTTTTGGCATGAAATCAATAAAATCTCCCTCTTTGACAACCAATGCCAAAGACACCAATTGATATGTATCCAATGAAGTTGTAATGTACCTGCTTGTACTAATTCATATGCAATAAGCTCTGAATATCTGCATTAACATGTTAAATCTATTATGTAGCTCGGTTGATGCACCACTAATCTGTCAATTAGCGAGCCTCAGTTAGGGGAATCACCCCTAGTTTTCCTCTAAGATACAAGAATGCATCCTCAGGTAATGGTATTGTGAATATGTCTGTAATTTTTTCTTTAGTATTCACATATTCCAACCTTACTTCCTTGTCTTGAACCAATTCTCTTTGAAATGTTAATTGCACTAGTGTTGTCATAGTAGAATGACTAGTTCTTTGATTTCTTCCTTCATACCTGACAACAGTTTTTTGAACCATATGATATTTGAACAATTCACTGCTACAGCAACATACTCTACTTCTGTTGTAGATTGAGAAATACAATTCTGCTTCTTGCTAGTCCAAGAGACTAATCTCTTTCCAAGAAATAGTACTCCACCACTTGTGCTTTTTCTGTAATCAACACTTCCTGCCCAATCAGCATCAGTAAAAGAATTTAAATCAAATTTTCTTCCTTTCTTATACCATAATCCATACTCTACATTACCCTTAGATATCTCAAAATCCTTTTGATAGCCACCAAATGATTCTCTCTAGGATTAGCTAAAAACCTTGCAACAATACCAACTGCTAATGCAATATCAAGTCTAGTGTAAACAACATATTGAAGTTTACCAATCATGGATCTATAGGTAGTCTGATTTACTTCCTTTGAATCATCATCTTTAGAAAACTTATGTCTAGTAGGCATGGGTGTTCCAACTGGTCTAGAATCTTCCATCCCAAATTTGTTCAGTATCTCTTTGATGTATTTAGACTAGGTAATGTAGATACCATCCTTCATCTGATAAACTTGTAAACCAACAAAGAATTTGATTTCACAAAACATAGACATCTCAAATTCTTTACTCGTAGCTTCAGAGAATGCTTTGCATAAATCATCATATCCAGTGAATAGTATATCATCAAAAAATATCTCTACTAATAGTATCTTGTTCTGAGGTCCTTCTTTGATATACAAGCTACTATTGTCATTAGTTCTCTGAAATCCAATACTTACTAGGTAACCATGCAATCTTTCATACCAGTCTCTAGGAGCTTGCTTCAGTCTATACAAGGCTTTGTGCAGTTTCCAAACCATATTCCTTTTGTTAGGATCAACAAAACCTTCAAATTGCTCAATATAGACTTCCTCTTCTAGAATTTCATTCAAGAATGCATATTTTACATCCATTTGATATACCTTGTATCCTTTATGTGCAGCATATGCCAGAAGAATTCTGAGTCCTTCAAGTCTTGCAACAGGCGCAAGAGTTTCTCCATAATCATTACCCTCTTCTTGAGAATGTCCTTTACATACTAATCTTGCTTTATTTCTGGAAACTTTACCTTTTTCATTCATCTTGTTTCTGAAAACCCACTTAGTGCCAATCACATTCTTGTCTTTTGGTCTAGGTACAATAGTCTAGGTTTTTTTCTTTTCTATCTACTCAATTTCTTCATTCATGGATTCTATCCAGCTTTCATCATTCAATGCATCTTTAATAGATCTAGGTTCAATTTCACTAAGAAAGCATGTATCTTTAAATTTTTTCCTTATCATTATACCTTCTGTCTGATCTCCAATTATTTTCTCAGGTGCATGATGCCTTCTGACATATTTGGCAAGTACAGGATCCCTCCTTCTTGATTTTGGGCTTGTTCCACTTGGTTCACCATGCTCAAACATTTTGTTATGTTCTTCTGTCTGAAACTTGGGTTCCACTGTCTGTGACTCAGGTTCCTCTGTCTATGATTTGGGTTCCTCTGTTTGAGACTCGGTTCCCTCTGTTTGTGACTTGGTTTCCTCTACTAGCAGCTCAAGTTGCATACACTGCAACTCAGGTTGAACTATTTGAGTTTGTGCAGATGAATTCAATGGTTGATAGGGATGTTGTCCAATCACCATTTCTTGTGTCTTGGGTATAGTATCAGGTTCATAATACACAAATTTTCTATAATCCTAAGGCTCTTTACTGCTCTATTCTTCACATCTTTCTGCAAACTCATCAATCCTCACATGTACACTTTCTATGGCTTTATGAGTAGCAAGATTCAAACATTTATATGCTTTTCTTTTACAAGAGTAGCCTAGGAATATACCTTCATCACCTTTTACATCAAATTTTCCATTTCTTTCTTCCTTCAAGATGTATCATTTACTTCCAAATACTTTAAAATAACGAACATTGGGTTTATAGCCATACCATAATTCAAAAGGTTTTTGATCAATACCTTTCTTCAGTTGAACTCGATTCAAGGTGTGTACTAGAGTGTTGATTGATTCCTTCCAGTATTTGGTAGCAACATTCTTTTCAATCATCAAGGTTCTTGCACAATACATAATGGATATGTTTCTTCTTTTTGCAATCCCATTCTATTGTGGTGTACCTAGGGCAGATACTTGTCTCTTGATTCCTCTTTCATTACAGAATTCATTAAACTCATTAGAGATGAATTCACCTCCTCTGTCAAATCTTAAGAATTTAAGTTTCTTTCCTGTTTCTTTTTCAACTCTAGCAAGGTACCACTTGAACTTCTGAAAAGCTTCTGATTTTTCTTTGAGAAACATGACAGTCATCATTCTGGAATGATCATCAACAAATAGAATGAAATACTTCTCACTTGTGTAACTTTTTGTTCCAATTTGTCCACATAAATCAGTATGTACCAACTCCAAGACTTCTTCCGTGTTATAATTCTTTCTCTTGAAACTAGTCTTGCCCATCTTCCCAATTTGACATTGTTTTCATATTGCTAATTCAGGTTTCTTTAGAATAGGAATACCTCTTACTCTTTTGTTCTTTCTTATGTTGACCAGGTTATCAAAGTCCACATGACATAACCTTTTATGCCATAACCATCCTTTTTCTACTTGTGCAATAAAACATGAACTTTTAGTGAGATCAAGATAGAATAGATTAACTTTTGTTTGTCTGTCAGTTCCAACTATGTTTCCCTTGCCATACAGGAGCTTGGCCTTACCATTCATGAATTCTACCTCGAAACCAATGTTGTTCAGCTATGGTACACTTAGTAGATTACGCCTTAGTCCTTCAACCCAATAAGCATTATCACATTTGATTCCTTTTGTTAGAGCAATACAACCTTTACCTTTCACATAGCATGGTTCATCATTCCCAAAACTGACACTCCCACCATCATAGTGCTCAAGATGTTCAAATTTGGTTTTATCACAAATCATGTGGTGAGAACAACCACTATCAATTATCCAAGTGTCATTAATATGAGAGAAAAGTGCAGTCTTATCATTTTCTTCATTGTTTGACTCATCATTAATAGCAATGTAAACCATTTCATCTTCATCTTCATCACTATCAAAATATTTTGCAATATAACAATATTTATTACCTTTGCCCTTGTAGCTTTTGTAACTTGCGAAATCTTTCTTGCCTTTGTACTTGTTGAACTTTCTCTCATCTTTGTCTTCTTTTTTTGGACACTTAGCAACAATGTGACCAACCTCATTACATGAAAATAAAATCAATGGTATTCTTCATTTCTATTTAACTTTTCCTTTGGCTTCTGTCTTTGCAAGTAATGCTTCAATGATCTCTAGGTCTTCATTATCAAATTCATCATCACTATCACTGTCAATTTGTTTTCCTTTTCTATCTATCTTGCCACGTTTCAATTTATCTTTGAATGTAGACTCAAGATTTCTAGGATTAGGAGAATAATTTTCAAAATTGTCCAACTCAAAATTTGTAAGCCTTCCAACCAATGCATCTAGAGTTACATCATTACTACACCTCATCTCTTAAATAGATGAGAATCTAATTGAATAGATAGGAAGTAAAGTTCTCAATACCTTACTAACCACTGTTATATCTCAAATCACTCCACCAACAGCTCTGATGGCACTGACACTTTTCTTGATTCTTTCACTATATTTTGTAATGTCTTCTCCTTCTTTCATTTTCATCTGATCAAATTGGCCTCTAATACTCTCTTCTTTGCCTCTCTTAACATTGACATCTCCTCCATGAATATCATGCAGTTTGTTCCACATATCAAAGGCAGTAGGGCAGTCCTTGACTTCATCAAATTTGGAATATCAATCATCATTATGTTATGATGCTTCATGTCTATCATCTGATCCATAGTCAAAGGTCTCGGTGGTTGCACATACCTATGGTCCAAGAATTTCAAACCAGTATCTCCAATAGTAGATAGTTGTAGCCTCGTCAAATCTTGCCATGCAGTGAAGTTGTCTTTGTTAAGCTTGGGGATCTCCCTTTTGTAAGACATCTCTGATCTTTAGCTTAGGCCATTAAACCTTCCCTAAAAGCACCAAATGCTTTGATACCAATTCTTGGAAATGAGTTGAGTAACTGAGAGGGGAGGGTGAATAAGACCACAAAAACAAATCCAAGACCCTTAGATGTCTTAAACAAACTTTTCACTATTGCTCAGTTAACACAGATATTCTACTGTCACTCAGTTAACATAGCAAATCTTAAGATATTAACATTGATTATCCTTTAGTAATTAATTGCAGAAATAGAAAGCATAAAGAAAATAACATGTACACAGATAACACCAAGATTTAATGTGGAAACCCAATATGGGAAAAACCACCAATTGCAACTAGTTACTATTTTTCACTCTTCTAAAGTGAGCTATGTTAGGAGCCAACCCTGTTAAAGGTTACAATAGACACTGTTAGGTGTGGCCCTATTAGAGGATTTAATCACCTTGTAAGGAGTGGCCTTGTGAGAGGTCTTCAAACACTTCAATGTAGAAATGTCACCTTGTGAGAGGATTTACAAAAAGACTATTAAGTCTACTCTGTTAAGAGATTTGGATCAATGCTACAATTGTTAGAGAGTAAAAATGGAATGACCTATTTGACAAAACAACTGTCTTTGCTGATTCAGATCTCTGTTCTAGTTTTATAACTATATTATTATTGATCAGATATTCTATTGCAGCTTTGTCTGTTCTGTCCTTAATCAGAATCCCATCTGATTTCGCCTTCACTCTTCATATCTATTATCCAAAGTCTAATCATACAACAAAATAGGCACTAAAAGAGAAATTTGCATGTATATGTTACCCAGTTAACACTATCTTACAGGTTTTGATGATTTGCATTCACTTACTACATTTATTATCAGATTGTCATTTTATGTACTCTAAGTATTGATCAAATTATTATACATTCAAAATTCATCAT
>MU221942.1:232335-271862 GCA_018584345.1 Thuja plicata | reverse complement strand
GGGTTTAAAAAATGGAAAACTTTGCAAGGTGGAAAATTGGGTTTTTAAAACCTTTTCCTCACATTCAAATTCCATGTGTTCGATCTAATATAACCTCCATAAAGGTGATTAGGGTTATTCAAGTGTGCGGTTACTAAACTTAAGTGATTTAAGATGGTTTTTTAAAACCTTATGTTTTGGAGGGAAAGATTTTTGAATCAGCCATGTGGGCTATTTAGAGGGTTCAGTTTTCATTATTGAAGGGGGTCAAAATTAAGAGGAGGATTAGTATTAGTGAATTTTTTCGAATTCCTATTTACTGAAACCCAATTTTCTTTGTATTCCATTATAGTTACATATGTGTGATTCCATTGTTATGTAAGAGAATTTTATCATTCCTTGACATGATTCTGGGATTCATGAATGTAGTTTGCATACAGACTTTTGGAGAAGAATATAATTTCCTTACATCCACATATTTCTTGTTGTGATCATTGTCCAAATTTCCTATTTTCAATTTTCTGCATATAAGAGTAATTCTTTTGCAAATATATACTAGTGAATTATAGCAATTCCTATTCTATATTGCAGAAATATAAGCCTTTTGTGGAAAGTGCATATTGTTAATGGGGGAGTAATCCTTGTGGTGAAAACCCTAGTTATTCCTTTTTTCAATTAGCCTATGTATTGATCAGTGAATGATAACTAAAGATCCATCAGAATATGATGAGTACAAGTCAGTTTGAAACTTCAAAAAAAAGCCTGAATATCCTTGGTGTATCACCTTTCTATTATGCAAGTTTAGTTATAAGCCTCTTTTCTCTTTTTCCCAATTTAGTTTTCAATCGGGAAGTGATATACCATATTTTATAGGAACCGGCCTAGAATCCAGAGATTCCTCTTCACTCATAGTCTACCCACATCTAGGAGAGGTTTCCATGGTTAGGATGGAATCATTGTGTAGCCCTAATTCCTGAGTTAGGGTGACAATTCTAAGCCTGAACAATATCAAAATAATATCTTCCACTTCTTCCATACTCATTCAATCCAAAACTTGAACTTATATATATATATGATAAGCCTTGTCAAGTCGGCTTGAATAACCTTCCAAATAAATAATAAAACTCATGTCTGTGGGCTGCATATAACCATTAAACCATAAAATGTAAATTACTATTAGTCAGTTGACACTAACTGTATAACTCAGTCAACATTAAAATCCTTCAACACCTGACCAAAATTGTAATGCCCGAGTGAACTTGGTTAGAATTGAAAATCACTTTGGTCTTCTTTAATGCCTGAGAGAACATGGCATACACTATCTATGGTCGGATAAGATTAGACATTTATGTAAACATCAATGACAATACACAATTGCATAATTGTCATCAATAGATACTTGACCTTGAATTTCTAGATGTGAAATCTTGATTGCATAAGCTTGAGAGTAGATGTAGTTTTTTTTTAGAAATGGGGAGAGATAGGACACTTATATACCTCTCACAATATTTCAAGGATTAAAACTCGGGAGGGCTGACCACAATTGTGGAAATCCCACCAAATTACCCTAACGAGCCCTTGATTCAAATTTTAGCCCAAAACTCAGGCATAGGATGCTTAGGCACCCTATACCTAGGTATAGGATGCTTAGGTTCCCTATACCTAGGTATAGGACGCTTAGTCACCCTATACCCACCAATTAGTGCTTAAATAATAACCACAGGTCTCAGATAACTAGGAGATACCAGATTTCAACATGTGAGTTCAAGGTCAAGAGAGATAACAAATGCCACAAATAGTAACATAAGGCCCATGTAGGAAATAAATGATTGAAGAAGAGAAATAATAAAGGAGTATGCCGAGAAATAAGGGCTCACATTGATTTTTGATGAAATTGAAATAACATAGGATCCATATTTGATTTTAGGTATCCATTAAGTTGTTAGAATTAATTTAGAATAACTGAGAGGGGGGGTGAATCAGTTATCCACAGGTCTAGATATACCAATTGAAACTTTATAGAACTTTAAACAACTCAGATCTCCTCGGTAGCAACAATATACATCAACAACATAAATATGCAGTTTACTGTTCAAATGTAATCAACTTGCAGAAACTTAACAGTACAACATAAAAATTCACACAAGTTGACACCAAGATTTAATGTGGAAACCCAATTTGGGAAAAAACCACTAGTAACATGCTACCAAGTTTTCACTCTTCTGAAGTGAGCTCTATTAGAAGCCAACCATGTTAAAGGTTACAAAATACACTGCTAAATGTGACCTTGTTAAAGGATTTAATCACCCTATCAGGAGTGGCCTTGTTAGAGGTCTTAGAACATTCTACCTGAATGTCACCTTGCTCAAAGGATTTATACAATGACTGTTAGGTCAACCTGGTTAAAGGACTTTGACTGATACAATGGTTAGAAAGTAATCAGCAGGTGTGATCTGATACATACAACTTACTTGGCAAATCCAGATCTAATTAATCTCTAATGATAATTCACTGAGTGGCCTCCATTATCATTTCAATCTTCAGATCTGCTTGGAAATCCTTCAAGCAATCACTTTCACAACTCTTTGCTTCTCTGCTCAGCCTACTCTTCTAGATCATTCCAAATCAGTCAATTAACCATGTAATCCTCTTGCATACACTTAGCATAGTAGTGCTCTCACTTTGAATAACCCCTCGAGGTTATTTTATACCTCTTCATCCAGGTAAAATAAATCTTTTGCCTCTTAATCAAGATCATAGATCTTAGGTTAGGTTAGATCCAACGGATCTTTCCATCATTTACATTTAATTTACTTCTCCAAAGCAATCACAAATCAAATCTTGAATCCATGCATTAATTATGGTTACCTGTACATTAAATAATGTGGACCAATTGAGCTTATCCTTAATTAACTTTACATATCCCAATAAATTTAATTATGTCGACCAAAGATCTCAAATCTCAACATTTACCAAAATACTGATGCTCGGCCAACATTGTGTTCTTCCACTCGGTCATCACTGATTTCCTCAACAATTTACTGGTGCTCCATTGACACTAGAAATTATGCTCAACATACACTGGTGCTCATTCGACACAAACTTTTCTCGGCATAAACTATTCCCAGTAAACTGACATCATAACTTAGTGTTATAGATAAACAGCACATGACTTTGCCAATGTGCCAACTAATCAAGTACCCTTGTAATTTTCCATAACTCAACCATTTCATTCAGTCTTATTATTATCCTTGCCTTCAAATATTCTTCAGCAATTAATAGATATGGTACTCAAACAGATATCAATAGTCTCACCAGTTAAGGTTTGACATCAATGACAAAACAACAATTGTTTACATTGTAGCTTTCCAAAAACCTCCCTCTTTGGCATTGATGGAAACACTAAACTTTAAAACAATAATTTTACAAACATAGTTACCGTACAATCCAAAAAGTCTGCCTGTGTTCCATGATATGAACAAATCTTCATTAATGTCTTTAGCTTCATTCTGATTCTCATCCTGTAAAACATTTCTCCCTCTGTGTCTGTAATCACACTAAAATCTTTCTATTTTTGTTCATATGTAGACTCCCTCTTTTAGTATTCTCTCCCTTTTTCTCTAAGTAGTAAACTCTCCCTCTTTGACAACAATGCCAAAGACGTTGACATCTTTATCATGCAATTTTTTGGTTCTTACTCTATATCATTTTGTTCTAGTCATCTTGCTTATGACTGATCTTCTTTTCTGTCCTTGTCTTTCTTTCACAGCTTTAGGAAGCTTCCTAAAGTGTGACCTCATGTGCATCAATGTGTCAAATATTATGAATATAAAATTTGATGCAACACCTCCATTCTAAACTAGTTAGCCTCAGTTAGGGGAATCACCCCTAATTTACCTCACAGATACTCATGAGCATCCTTGGGTAGTGCTTTTGTAAACATGTCTACCAACTGTTCCTTAGTATGCACATATTCCAGTCTCACTTCCTTGTTTTTAACTAGCTCCCTCAAGTAATGATACTTGATAGCTATATGATTTGTCTTAGAGTGCATCACAGGGTTCTTAGAAATATTAATGGCACTCGTCTTATCACAATATATAACAATTGGTTCTGTGATCTCTTCTTTCATACCTTTCAATAGTATTTTCAACCACACAATATTGGAAAATTTGACTGTTGTTGCCACATACTCGGCTTCAACTGTAGATTGTGAGGTGCAATTCTATTTCTTTCTCATCCATGAAACCAATCTCTTTCCAAAAATAAATGCGCCACCTGTGGTGCTTTTCCTATCATCCAAGTTTCCAGCCCAATCAGAATTAGTGTAAACTCTAAGTTCAAACTTGTCACTCTTTTTGTAATACAGACCATATTCCTCCGTACCCTTCAAATATCTTAGAATTATTTTTACTACCATCATATGAGTCTCCTTGGGATTGGCAAAAAATCTTGCAACAATTCCAACAGCCATAGCAATATCAGGTCTACTGTGCACAACATATTGCAGCTTTCCAATCATTGACATGGAAAGGGTTTGATTCACTTCTTTCGTATCATCATTTTTTGTTAACTTCTGTCCAGTAGCCATGGGTGTACTTACTGGTTTTGATTCTTCCATTCCAAAGGTTTCTAGTATCTCCTTGACATATTTTGATTGAGTAATGTAGATACCATTCTTCATTTAATATATTTGTAAGCCAACAAAGAATTTGATCTCACCAAACATAGACATCTCAAATTCAGTTTGCATCTATTTTGCAAATGTTTGGCATAACACATCTTGTCCACCAAATATAACGTCATCAACAAAAATTTTAGCTAATAAAGTACCTTTACCTTGTTATGTCTTCAAATACAGATTGTTGTTGTCATTGGTCCTTGCAAATCCAATCTTTATCAAATAATTGTGCGATCTCTCATACCATGCTCTTGGTGCTTGCTTCAGTCCATATAGTGCCTTGTGTAGTCTACAAACCATGTTCCTCTTGATTAGGTCAACAAATCCATCATCTTTTTCAATGTACACTTCTTCTAATATCCTATTCAGAAATGTTAACTTTACATCCATCTGATAAACTTTAAAACCTTTGTAGGATGCATATGCAAGTAAGGTTCTGACTCCTTCCAACCTTGCAATTGGATTGAATGTTTCTCCATAATCAATTCCTTCCTCTTGTGCATAACCCTTGCATACCAGTCTAGCTTTATTCCTTGTTACTTCTCCATGTTCATTCAGCTTATTTGTGAATACCCACTTAGTACCAATTACATTTTTGTTATTCGCTCTAGGTACAAGTGTCCAAGTCTTGTTCTTTTCAATCTGTTCAATCTCTTCATTCATGGCTTGTATCTAGTCTTCATTTTTTAAGCATCTTTTATTGTTCTTGGCTCAAAATCACATAACAAGCATGTACCATCTCTCAACTTACTTCTTGTCATAACTGTAGAATCCTTCGATCCTATGATTTGATCAGGTTTTTAGTGCCTCCTCACATATTTTTCTGGAGTATGTTCTTGTTTTGCTTCATATTTATTAATCTCATTCAATTCAGGTTGATTATGTATCTCGACATCTTCATCAGATAGCTCGGCAGTTGCATCCTATTGCCCGACAACCTCATTATGTGACTCAGTGGATGCTAGTTGTTTCTTGGCAACCTCTTTCTTAGGTTTAGGTAATGCATTAGAATCTTCCTCATCCAGATAGACAAATGATTTGTAACTTTCAGGTTCCTGTATGCATTCTTCTTCATTTCTTTCTGCATATTCATCAATTCTAACCTTTTCACTTTCCACAATTTTGTTAGTGTTAGAATTCAAACAATTATATGCTTTACTTTTAGTTTAATAACCAAGAAATATGCCTTCCTCACATTTATTATCAAGTTTGCCATTTTTTTTATCCTTTAGAATGAAACATTTGCTTCCAAAAACTTTGAAATATCTTACATTAGGTCCATGTCCATACCATAGCTCATAGGGTGTAGCATCAATACCTTTCTTGATTTGTACTCTGTTCAGGGTATAGACTATTGTACTCACAGCTTCTCTCCAATATTTATGTGCAACATTTTTCTCCATCATTAGTGTTCTGGCACAATCCATGATATATCTATTTCTCCTTTCAGCAATACCATTTTATGGTGGTGTCCTAAGCGTGAACATCTATCTTTTTATACCTCAGGCATTGTAGAATCTATTAAACTCATTAGAAATAAACTCACCTCCTCTGTCAGATCTCAAACATTTCAGAATTTTACCTGTCTCTTTTTCAACTCTTGCCATGTACCACTTAAATAACTGGAATGCATCAGATTTTTCCTTAAGAAACATAACAGTCATCATTCTAGAGTAATCATCAACAAATATAATGAAATATCTATCTCCACAGTAACTTTTCTCACCAATGGGACCACAAAGGTCAGTATGAACTAATTCCAAAATTTCCTCAGAAGGATGATTTTTTCTCTTAAAACTAGACTTAGTCATTTTTCCCAACTGACATTGCTTACACATTGCATTTTTAGGTTTCTTTAACTTAGGAAGCCCTCTAACCTTTTCAATTTTCTTATGCTTACCAAGTTACCAAAGTTTACATGACACAACCTTTTATGCCATAACCAAACATCATTATATTGTGCAAACAAGCATGTCTCATCAACTAAGTCCAGATAGAACAAGTTACCTTTTGTCTGATCTCCACTTCCAACTATTTCTCCAGTAGCATCATAAATCTTTGCCTTCTTGTGATGGAACTCAACTATGTAACCAGAAGTATTCAGTTGTGCAACACTCAATAAATTAAGGTTAAGATCATCAACCCAATATGCATTATCACATCTGATCTTGTCAGTCAATCTAATTGATCCTTTCCCTTTAACAAGACATGGTGCATCATTACCAAATTTAACATAACCACCTTTGCACTGATCTAGGGTCTTAAATTTATTTTTATTACTAGTTGGTTATGTGAACAACCACTGTCAATAATCCAATGGTCACCTTTACTCATATAAGAAATTAATTCAATTTTCCCATCATCATCAGAATCATCTTTCATAGAAACATACACAACTTCTATATCATTTTCATCAGAATTGTCAGATCCAATGTCAAAAGCTTATTCAACTATATAGCAAGATTTCTTACCTTTGTCTTTGTAATCCTTATACTTTCTGAAGTCTCAGTCATCCTTTAGGTCTTTGTACTTGTTGTCTCCTCTTTCATCTTTTTCATTCTTATCAGGACATCTAGCAGCAATATGACTAACTTTGTTACATGAAAAACAAATGATAGGAAGTTTATCTTTGAATTTTCCTTTTCCTCTAGATAGTCTTCTTGCCATAAGTGCCTCAAGTTCTTCCAAATCAGCATTTGTAGTGTCTATGTCACTGTTCACACATTTCTTTCCTACATTTCTTTCTTTCCAACTGGGACTTGAATGCAAATTCAATAGCTTGTGGAGTGTAGTTATCAAAATTTGGCATCTCAAATGCAGTAAGTCTACCTACCAGACCTTCCAAATTTAAATTATTATTAGGAGTACATCTCAATTCTTGAATTACAGAGACTCTAATAGCATATACAGGAATAAGAGTCCTCAGTACCTTGCTCATAATGGTGTTATCATCAATGGGTTCCATTAGCTCCTCTAATAGCATTCACAACTTCTTTTATCCTACCACAATATTGAACTATATTTTCTCCTTCTTGCATTTTCATTTCATCAAACTTACCTCTTAAACTTTCAGATTTGGCTCTCAGCACATTTTTATCTCCTCCATAGATGGTTTCTAGGGTATCCCACATCTGCTTTGCATTTTTACATTTCTTTATGTCTTCAAATTCAGGGTAGCTCAGGGATGATGCGATCTCCAACATTGCTTGATTGTGTTCCTGCTTTTCTCTTAACTATTCAGCGGTGAGAGGTGATGGTGGGGCTACATAATCATGTTCAACATAGCACTTAGCAGCATCACCAATACCAGCTAGATGCGATTTCATCAAACTCTGCCATGCAGGGAAGTTATCTTTGTTCAACTTCGGTACCTCATTTTTATACATCTTGATCTTTCGCTCCAAGTACCTTCAAATTGTTTTCAAAAGACCAGAGCTCTTACACCAATTGTTAGAATAAATTTAGAATAACTGAAAGGGGGGGTGAATCAGTTATCCATAGGTCTAGATGTACCAATTGAAACTTTATAGCACTTTAAACAACTCATATCTCCTCGGTAGAAACAGTATACATCAACAACATAAATATGCAGTTTATTGTTCAAATGTAACCAGCTTGCAGAAACATAACATTAAAACACAACATAAACATTCACACAAGTTGACACCAAGATTTAACATGGAAACCCAATTTGGGAAAAACCACCAGTAACATGCTACCAAGTTTTCACTCTTCTGAAGTGAGCTCTGTTAGGAGCCAACCTTATTAAAGGTTAAAAAACACTGCTAAATGTGACCTTGTTAAAGGATTTAATCACCTTGTCAGGAGTGGCCTTGTTAGAGGTCTTAGAACATTCCACCTGAATGTCACCTTGCTCAAAGGCTTTATATAATTATTGTTAGGTCAACCTGGTTAAAGGATTTTCACTGATACAATGGTTAGAAAGTTATCAGCAGGTGTGATCTAATACATACAACTTACTTTGCAAATCCAGATCAATTCAACTCTAATGCTAATTCACTGAGTGGCCTCCACTCTCATTTCAATCTTCAGATTTTCTTGGAAATCCTTCAAGCAATCACTTTCGCAACTCTCTGCTTCTCTACTTAGCCTTCTCTACTAGATCATGTCAATCAGTCAATTAACCATGCAATCCTCTTACATACACTTAGCATACTACTTCTCTCACTTTGAATAACCCCTCGAGGTTATCTTATACCTCTTCATCTAGGTAAAATAAATCTTTTGCCGCTTAATCAAGATTGTAGATCTTAGGTTAGGTTAGATCCAATAGATCTTTCCATCATTTACATTTAATTTACTTCTCCAAAGCAATCACAAATTAAATCTTGAATCCATGCATTAATTATGGTTACCCGTGCATTAAATAATGTGGACCAATCGATATTATCCTTAATTAACTTTACATATCCCAATAAATTTAATTATGTCGGCCGGAGATCTCAAATCTCAACATTTACCAAAATACTGATGCTCGACCAACACTGTGTTCTTCCACTCGTTCATCACTGATTTCCTCGGCAATTTACTAGCACTCAGTCAACACTAGAAATTATACTCGGCATACACCGGTGCTCGGTCGACACAAACTTCACTCGGCATAAACTGTTCCCAGTAAACTAACATCATAACTTAGTGTTATAGATAAACAATGCATTACTTTTCCAATGTGCCAAATGATCAAGTGCCCTTGTTATTATCCCAGCCCTTGTTATTATTCCATAACTCAACTATTTCACTCGGTCTTCTTGTTATCCTTGCCTTCAAATCTTCTTCAGCAATCAATAGATATGCTACTCAAACAGATAGCAATAGTCTCACTAGTTAAGGTTTGACATCAATGACAAAACAACAATTGTTTACATTGTAGCTTTCCAACATAAGTGTCATACGAAGTCGTATTATGCATGTTGAAATGGAAATACACTAAGGTGGGTGCTAAAATATCATGAAATTGTACACAACTATAGGGTGCTTCCAATTTACGATAGTACAACACCTAAATTGTCTATATTTGACAACACTTGAGTTTATCGTATTTTAATTTCAATTAAATAAATCAATTGTCTAATCGAACATCCTAATCATCTTCTTAAAGTTAATCAAATAGATGCAAAAAATAATAATTAATTAAATTTATATGTCAAAGATTGTTATAATTTTTTATAAAAAAATAAATTTAAATAAACATGGTTATAGTGTGGTGGACTATTAAAGTTTTCATCATGTGTGTCATAAGGATAGTGAGAACGGTTTTGAAAATAAAATGGTTGACAAAAATATATAAAATAGTAAAATACAATTTGAAGAGTGTGGATAAATGTTTCAAGTGTGAGTTAATTACTAAAGAAGTAAGTGTTGCTAATTTTATTTTAAATTTTAGGAAAAACCATATTTACAAGTATGCTATACATAGCCATAAATATTGATGGTTAGATCAATATTTTGGAATGTGTAAAGGTTGCTTTTGTATATTTATTTTTCATATTTACTTGATTTTTTTACCACTTCATGTACCTCTCTAAATAAGTATTTAGACCTATAGTTCCACAATTAGGTAGTTTGTAACTCATCCACCCTCTTACAATTTCAAGGAATATAATGTCTTCCTCAATAACATCTTACTCACTAAATACTTGGCTTGATGCATCTCACCAAGTTTCTTCCATAGCTTCATTGCAAAGGACTCTTAATGAACATCGATTCAAATATAGTCTACCAAGCACAATCTCATTAGACCCTCAGATTTATAGTCCATAACATAATCTAAGAGGCCACATTGATCCATAATTTCGATGAATAGAAATGAAGATTGACAATTCTAACCATAATTATATTATTCTCATAAGGCCATGAAAAATGAGTTACTTAGGAGAATGTAACATTAAGTTTAAAGGATTACAAATAAATCTGAAAAATGTGGTGAACATTAGAACTCAAAGCCTAATAAATTATAAATTTAAGTTAAACACAAAAGTAAAAATAGTGAAGCTTAAGAAAATATGAGAATATAAGGATTAGAGAGAGAATGGTTGAAAGTAAAAATAAATGAAAAATAAAAACCAAAAGATATAGAGATGGGAAACAAGATATTTTAATTATATAAATGTTAAAGATGTATTATCCTTGGTATATTGATAAGAATTTACCAAGAATCAAATCTTATTAAATATATAGACTCACATACATTAAAGAATGAAGCCAAAATTATAGTCAAGTGATACCTAATTTGACAATGTAAAAATCCTTCAATCACTAAGTTAAAAAAATCTAATTATTCGTATATCCAATTGTATATTTAATGGTATTAAAACCCCTCATTTCTTCATAATCAGTCAAACCCAACAATTTTGAAATAAAAAGCACCCTCACTCATTCAAACACAAAAAGAAAAAAAAAATCAGATCACAATGCACCTATGGCTCCTCTGGTTCCTCAACAGATCGATCTAACTGATTCTCCTGATAAATTTCATATGGCTCAACAAGCGTACGGGTCAATCAACTAGGCTTCCTGAATTTAAAGAAATGTTAAATACCACGCTCTGCTGAAAAACTATAATCGAATTGTTAATCGTAATCACTGGTCATTGTAGAGCAGCTACATTCAATAACAATAACAATAACAATGCCAGCTTACAACGCTTCAATTTTTATCATACATTGCCAATGCCAGCCATTGCCGATCTCAATCTCAGTTTCATTGCATTATCTAAGAAATGTCTTACAGAGCGCAAACAAATCCATTCCCACATTACTCACAGAGGATTTGAATTTGCTACAGGAACCTTTTTTCAAAATAAGCTTATCAATATGTATGTCAAGTGCTGCAGTTTAATTGATGCAAGACAAGTGTTTGATCGAATGACTGAACGAGACGTCTTCTCATGGAATATAATAATTGGAGCGTACAGAAGACATGGGTGTCCACACGAGGCATTGACACTATTTCACCGAATGCAACGAGGAGGTATCCAGCCTGATCACTTCACCATTTCCAGCATAATCTCAGCCTGTGCCAAGTTAAGAGCTTTGGAACAGGGTATGGGTGTCCATCAAAGCATAATAGATAGAGGAATTTCGTCTGATGTTGTTGAAAATACGTTGGTAGGCATGTATGCAAAATGTGGGAATATTTATGCGGCACGCAAGCTGTTTGATAAAATGCCTCAAAAGAATGTGATCTCATGGACTACAATGGTTGCAGCATATACACAAAATGGTGTTCTGGACGAGGCTATAAAGCTTTTCGATGAAATGCCTCAAAGGGATGTGATCTCATGGAATGCAATGATTGCAGGATATGCACTAAGTGGATTTGTTGGGAAGGCCTTGGAAACTTTTAAACAAATGCAATTGGCGGGTGTAAAGCCAGTCTCCACAACTTTTGCTAGCATCCTCCCAGGCTGTGCCAAGATGGGAGCTTTGGAACAGGGTATATACATCCACCGGAGCATAATCGAAAGCGGATTTTCGTCAGATGTTGTAGCTATAAGTGCACTGGTAGATATGTATGCAAAATGTGAAACTATACACAAAGCCCGTGAGCTATTTGACAAAATGCCTCAAAGAGACGTGGTCTCCTGGAATGCGATGATTGCAGGTCATGCCAAAAATGGAGATGTTGACGAGGCTCTAAGGCTTTTTAAAGAAATTCCTCAAAGAGATGTTGCCTCGTGGAATGCAATGATTGCAGGATATGCGCAAAATGGGTTTCTTGCAAAGGCGTTGACGACTCTAAAGCAAATGCAATTGACAGATGTAAAGCCAGACTCCTCTACCTTTATCAGCATCCTCCCAGCCTGTGCCAAAATGGGAGCATTGAAAGAGGGTATGGAAATCCATCAAAGCATAATAGAAAATGGCTTTTTAACAGATGTATTAGTTGCAAGTGCTTTGATAGACATGTATGCAAAATGTGGAAACATGCACACAGCACGCAAACTGTTCGAGATGATGCCTCTAAGAAATGTGGTCTCATGGAATGCAATGATTGCAGGATATGCACAAAATGGGTTTTTTGAGAAGGCCTTGGAAGCTTTTAAGCAAATGCAGTTGGCAGGTAAAAAGCCAGATTCCATAACATTTGCTAGCATTCTCACAGCCTGTGCCAAAATAGGAGCGCTGGAACATGGTATGGACATCCATCAAAACATAATTGAAAGCAGATTGTTGTCAGATGTTGTAGTTGCAAGTTCTCTGGTAGATATGTATGCAAAATGTGGAAGCATACAAATGGCACGTGAAGTGTTTGACCAAATGTCTCAGAAAAATGCGATCTCATGGAATGCTATGATTGTCGGATATGCGCAAAATGGCGTTTGCAAGGATGCTCTTCAACTCTTTGAACTAATGAAGCGCTCTGGAACATACCCTGACCAAGTAAGCTTCGCTTGTGTTTTACTAGCATGCAGTCATGCAGGTTTAGTAGACGAGGGTTGTAAGAATTTCAATGGCATGAGTGACACATATTGCATTAGGCCTACAATTAGTCATTATGTGTGCATGGTTGACCTCCTTGGCCGTGCTGGCTATCTTGAAGAAACTCTGAACTTTATCGTCAAAATGCCAATTAAACCTGTTGCAGTTGTGTGGACGTGTTTGCTGGGTGCCTGTAGAGCACATATGAATATAGGGTTAGCTGTATTCACAGCAACTCTTCTCTTTGAGCTGGATCCTGAAAATTCAGCTACTTATGTTCTTCTCTCAAACATCTATGCAGAAGAGGGTAGGTGGGATGAGGCTCAAATGGTAAGGGGATTGATGAAAGATAGAGGAATTAAAAAGATACCTGGATGTAGTTGGATTGAAGGGCAAAAACTGGTACATGCGTTTTGGGTAGGAGACACATCATACCCACATATAGCGTATCAATGAAAAGTTGAAGAAAGAGTCTTTGGAGAAAAAGATAGAAGGGCATTTTCCAGATTCAGGGCAGGCAGTGAATGATGTGGAGGGAAAACTTGAACGAGTCATTCCTTTGCCACTATAGACTTGAGAACTTGGCAATTCCATTGAATTTTTTAACAGAGCCCTTGTAACAACTGATAAAGCGATCGAGCCTTAAGCCATCTCTTGAGTGTCCCAATGCAGCCAAGTTTGTCTCTTCTCCGTGAGTTTTGCTAGAAAAATTGTTGTGTGAGATTAATGGGTTCCCAAATTTCAAGAAAGGACAATGTTCTTGTGGAGATGATTGGTGATACTAGGTGAAGCAATCTGTGAACATAGGCATACATTATGATCAGAGCTGCAGCTGCAGCGAAGAAACCAGACTTTGTTTCCAGATTTTAATTACTGTTTGTTTTCTATGTTGGAGATCTAGACCATCCTGCCGACTTCATAAAATCAGATATATATGGTATACAATGTACATCGCTGCCCACATACACTGATTGGGTATTTGTTAAAGCCCTATTTCATGATAGCATGGAGGTGTCATGGTTGAGAATATGAATTCCAACGGTCATCTGACCCTTCATTTCCTCCATTTATTCTTTTCTCCGCTGTCTCTTCATATTGGAAGGCTTAATATTTGTATATAAGTATGAGTGCAGATTATTTATGGTGTATCGCAGAAACACTGAATAATAATATTGCCCCTGCTTGAAGAGTGGATGTAGCTATGTTGGTGAACCACTATAAATTTGGTGTTTGTGTCTTGTATGTCTGATTCCGTTTCTCTAATTGTTTTATCTGCTCTCTTTTATTTCAACAATTGGTATTAGAGCCAAGGAGAAGTTGACAAGAATTTGAATAGAGATGGAAGAGGCAGATAAATGGAGAATTCAAAAATTCTCAAGAGAATCTAAAACTGATGTTTGGGTGCTTGATTTGGGAGCATTGGTTCATGCCACTCCATGCAAAGAGATTTTCAAAAACCTACAAATCGGTGACTTTGGTAAGATTTATCTTGGTAACAATAAATCTTGTGATATTGTTGGCACAGGGAATATTTTTTTAAAACCAACAAATAGAAATAGTTGGCCGCTACGGGGTGTTAGATATGTTCCTCGGCTCAAATAAAATTTGATTTCAGCTGGAAAATTGGATTCTCAAGGATGTCAAATCGCTTTTGAATTCGAAGGATGGAAAGTATCAAAAGGGGCCTTGGTAGTTGCTCAGGGGAGCAAATTAGGCACCTTGTTTATAGCAAAGAGTCACACTGAAGTGAGAGTTGTTTATCCCACACCGACTCCTTCATTGCCTACACAATCTCTATCATTTTTGTGATGCCTTAGCTGCTTGGAAGAGGGATTTGGAGCAATTTGAGAGCGAGAAGATTCATGCCAATGAACTAGAGAAAACCTTCATTGAGGCTTCATGTGAGATGGACAGGTTAGATAATGTAGTTGATTCAGTCATTGAGTAAAATTCCTTACCAGGTTGGAATCTGAAAAAAAGTCTAACACCTTCTAGCAATGACATTGATTATCTACAGCAAAAGGCAAGAGAAGTGGTAGTCCTTGATCAGGGGTCTAGGATGGAGCAAAACAGGTGCTAGTGCTATTGCAACTGCTAGTGTTGTTGGATACAATGATATTGATGTCTGGTAAATTTGTGAAAGGGCACCAATAGTGGAGGTTGCAGAGCACATAGATGTGTTTTCCCACTATAGTGACCATGGTGTTTGCCTGCCTACTCAAAGTGGTAATGAAGATGATCCAGGCTATAATATCAGCTACGATGAATGCATCGATGATGTTTTCCACGAGTTCATTGAGAAGATCCAGGTGGAGAAAGTCATTAGAAGCAATGAATTCATTGAGCCTCCTCCAAAGGAAGAACTGCTAGCGAAGACCAACGATGATTTCGTAGTAGAGCCCAAGGAAAAAGTGAAGATCGTGGCTACCAAAACATTTGTTGCAAAGGAGGTTTCCAAAAAAATTCACCCAAGGCAAGGATCCCTCCTGCTCCCAAGATGCCAGTTCCTACTATGGAAACCAAATAGCCAAAGTCAGTTGTGGAGGTCGAAGAGGTAAAGATGGTCGAGGTAAAGGGAGAAGTAAAGCCAACGGAAGTAGGAGAGGTGTTGAAAAATCTTAGGACAACATATAATTTTATTTATGCGGGAGCATCTTGGGTCATTGGCAATCTTGCTCAACCAAAAAGATGTTTGTTTTGTTTGTTTGGAGGTTGCTCGGGAAGTACTCTGTTGCTCGGGTTTTGTTGCTTAGCAATGCTTGTTTCGGGTTGGTCTCTGCTGCTCGGGTTCTGTCGCTCGGGCATGCTTGTGATTTTTGTTGCTTGGTCATGCTTGTTACCGAGTTCATTTCTTCTGACGCTCGGGTTTTGTTCCTGTTGCTCGGGGTGTTCTTTGCCCGAGTTACTCTGTTGCTCGGTCAACCTTTGCCCGAGATGTTTATTTTGGAGTTGGATCTAGTGGCCGACTTCTTCATTTAATTTCTGTGGCTTAATTGATTTGGGGTCTCTCATTGGGATCTGTGTGGACCTAAATCTGGGTCTCTCTTATAGATTTGAGTGCCGACCTCTCTGTTGGACTCTTGTATATATTGATTTCTATGTTCTTAGTTTAGGAGCAATTCTTGAGAAGGATTTGATATCAGATTGTAATAGAAGATAAAGTATTGAATTATCTGGAAGGCAAGTCTGTGACCTCGCATGTATGAAGATATATTTTGTAATTCACTGATTGTATATGCCAAAACTGGGAAGGCCTTACAGCCCGACATGTAATGAGTTTGATCAATTAATGAATAGGATCTCTCTTGTTTCTTCTCTCACTGTGTTTTTGCTTCCGCATTGTTGTTTCTGCAAGGTGGTTTGGTGGTTGGGAGTGCCCTTGGCCCCATGTTCTTCATGCCCTCCTTGCATCAGGTGGTATCAAAACATTGATTAGATCTAAGTTCCTTCTTGTAAACCCTAACCCTAGATAGTGATATTATTGTGGGGTAGTAGATTGTGATTTGACCTACAATTGCAGAGGGATTCAAGATGGTTCGTGGGAGAGGAAATGCAAATCCAGGTCTAGCTGATATGCTTATACAGATGGTTGCTAGATTGGAAGTTGTTGAGACAGCCCAGTGCAGAGGAAGACATCTTGATGATGTTAGTGATGATGAATTGGAAGAAGTTCAAGGTGAAGCTACACCTGCATCTGTGATGGACCAGGAAGAAGAGAGATTCCTGAGAGCCTTGACAAGTTTGAAATCCACACCTCAGTTTAATCCTCCTGAGTATAGTGGAAAATTGGATTCTGATGAATTGATTGATTGGATAACTGAGATGGAAAAGTACTTTGAACATCAAAATGTATCAGAGGACAAGAAGGTGAAGATTGCAAGCACAAAGCTGAAAGGTCATGCATCCTTATGGTGGGGACATTTGCAATTGGATCGAAAGAAGAAAGGTAAAGACAAAATCAAGGTATGGGACACAATGGTAAACAAATTGAAAGGCAAGTTTCTACCTTGTGATTACCAGCTTAACCTGATTAGGAGAATGCAAAGTTTGAAGCAGAAGGATAAATCTGTAAAAAGACTATACTGAAGAATTCTATATATTGGACGTCAGATCTGGATATGTTGAAGATGAGGTGGAAAGAGTAGCAAGATATTTGAATGGCTTGAGAAGTTCTATACAAGATGAGATCAGCTTGGTCAAGATGAAAAGCATTGAGGAGGCATATCAGTTTGCCCTAAAAGCTGAGGAGAAGTTGAACAAGAGGTATGAACAAAGACAAAGAGGTAGAAGTGGTAGATTCCCTAGAGGAAGAGGTAGATCCCATGGTGAAAACAGTAGATCTGAACCAGACAAGTCAGTTTCAAACACATCTCAATACAAAGGAAAGACTGAATGGAAAGGTGGAAGTTCATACCGAGGAAGAGGCAATTATTCCAGAGGTGGTTATAGCAGAAGAGGATTCCAAGTAACTTGTTACAATTATGGTGGGGAAGGACATAAATCCCTTTGAGTGTACACATGCAAGCAAGAAAGGCAGTAGTAGCAGAAATGCTTTGGTGCAAGAGGAGTCACCTAATGAAGCTGAGAAGGAAGGAAATCTCATGATCCGATGGATACTATGGAGTGAGAAGGATAAGCAAGATCCTGTCAGGAAAAGTTTGTTCAAGACCAGATGTAGAGTTGTAGACAAAGTTTGGAAGGTGATTGTTCACAGTGGATGCTCGGAGAATCTGGCATGTGAGGAAATGGTCACAAAATTACAGTTGGAAAGGATGAAGCATCTAAAGCCCTATCAAATCTCATGGATCAAAGATGAGCATACATTAATGGTGAGTGAACAATGTTTTGTGAATATGAAAATTGGAAAATACTATGATAAGGTGTTGTGTGATATTGTGCCTATGGATTGTTGTCATATTTTGTTGGGTAGACCTTGGCAATATGATAGACATGCTATACATGATGGAAGATTGAATAGATATTCTATTTGGGTTGATGGTAAGAAGCAAGTTTTGTTACCTTTGGTTGAAGAATCTGTTGGTGAAATATGTACATCTGTGAAAGTTTGTCTGATGGAAGGTAGACAGTTTGTTAAGGACTTGAAAAGAAATGATATTTGTTATGCTTTGATTCCTAACAAACCGAGTAAGAATACATAAGATGACGTTCCTGCAAAAGTTGAAAAGTTACTCACTGAGTACAAGGAGATAATTTCAAATAATGTACCTGATTGTTTGCCACCAATGAGAGATATCAGTCATTGTATGAATCTGATTCCTGGAGCTAGTTTACCAAACAAAGTACCACATCGCTTAACACTAACCGAGAATGAAGAGCTTAACCGACAAGTTCATGAATTGTTGAACAGGGGCTTGATCCAAGAAAGTTTGAGTCCATGTGAAGTACCTGTTGTGTTGGCACCTAAGAAGAATGGAGAATGGCGAATGTGTATTGATTCCAGAGCAATCAATAAGATCACAGTGAATATAGGTTTCCTATATCGAGAATGGATGATATAATGGATTGTTTGAGTGGAGCAAGATATTTTACCAAAATTGATCTAAAGAGTGGATATCTTCATATCAGAATCAGAGAAGGTTCATAATGGAAGACTGCTTTCAAGACAAAGGAAGGTTTGTATGAGTCGTTGGTTATGCCTTTTGGTTTAACTAATGCACCGAGTACTTTTATGAGGTTAATAAATGAAGTTTTGAAGAAATTCTTGAATAAATGTGTGATTGTATACTTGGATGATATTTTTATATTCAGTAAGACTAGAAAAGAGCATTTGATGCATATAAGGCAAGTGTTGCAGAGATTGAAAGAGGAAAAGTTGCTGATAAATCTAAAAAAGTGTTCCTTCATGAAAGAAGAGCTTGTGTATTTGGGTTTTGTGATTTCAGATGATGGTTTGAAGATGGATCCTGAGAAGGTTGAAACTATACTTAATTGGCCTACACCTGAGAATGTCAGTGATAAAGTCATTTCATGGATTGGCAAGTTTTTACAGAAATTTTATCAGAAATTTCAGTTCTATTTGTAATGATATGACTGAGACAATGAGAGGAGACAAAAGAGAATTCAAATGGACACATGGAGTTGATAAAAGTTTTGAGATTTTGAAGTTGAAGGTTGTTGAATTACCTGTGTTAGCCTTACCTGATTTCAATAAGGTATTTCAAGTTGAATATGATGCAAGTGGAAGCGCAATTGGAGCTGTATTGACTCAAGAAGGTAAACTTGTTGCTTTCTTTAGTGAAAAGTTGAATGAAGCAAAGAGGAAATATTTTGTCTATGATCAAGAGTTCTATGTTATTATTCAAGCTATGAAGAAATGGAGACATTACTTGATGCCAAATGAATTTGTATTGTATACTGATCATAAGGCTTTACAGTATTTGGGTAGTCAAAATAAGTTGAATCAGAGACATATGAAATGGGTTGAGTATTTGCAGAGTTTCACATTTGTGATTAAACATAAGAGTGGAGTTTCTAATAGAGTTGTCGATGCATTGAGTAGGAGATCTTTGTTGACTGAAATGAGAATTGAGGTACTTGGTTTTGATGATATGAAGAATTTGTACGAAAATGATCCTGATTTTTCTGAGCTATGGAGAGTGTGCAGAGCACCTAATTCAAATCAATCAAGTAAGTATGAAGATTATTTCATTCAAGAAGATATGTTGTTCAAAGGTATTCACTTGTGTATACCGAGAGGATCAATGAGGAATAATTTGATAGAGGAGAAACATAGTAGTGGCTTGGCCAGACATTTTGGCATTGATAAAACTTTGAGTTTTCTTAAGGAAATGTATTTTTGGCCACATATGTATAAGGATGTTCAGAAATTTGCGAAAAGTTGTGGAGTTTGTCAAGTTGCAAAAGGAGTAAGTCAGAATACTGGTTTGTATACACCAATTACTGTTCCTGAGAAACCTTGGAGTGATATCAGCATGGATTTTGTTCTTGGCTTACCTAGGACAGCAAGAGGTAATCATTCCATATTTGTTGTTGTGAATAGATTTTCTAAGATGACACATTTCATACCATGTAGAAAAACATCAGATGCGGTACATATAGCAGATCTTTTCTTTAAGGAGATTGTCAGATTGCATGGATTACCGAGGAGTATCATCTCTGACTAAGACAGTAAGTTTGTAAGCTATTTTTGGAGAACCCTTTCGAAGAAGTTGGATACTGAGTCGAAATATAGTTCTACATTTAATCCACAGACTGATGGACAAACAGAGGTTGTAAACCGAAGTTTGGGTAACTTATTGAGATGCCTAGTTGGAGACACACCAAGCAATTGGGATTCAATGTTGGCACAGACAGAGTTTGCATACAATAGTTCAGTAAATAGAAGTATTGGAAAGGCACCCGTTGAGATTGTTCACGGCACACAACACCGAGAGGTATATCAGACTTGAGAAATATTGTTGGAGAAGAGAAAAGAAGTGTTGAAGCAAAAGAATTTGTTGAGTTTATGAAGACATTACATGAAGATGTAAAATAGAAGCAGGAGAAAAGTAATCAGAAATACAAGGATAGTGCAGACAGATCAAGAAGACATAAAACATTTGAAGTCGGTGATGCAGTTATGGTTCATTTGAAGAAGGGAAGATTTCCTATTGGCACATATGGTAAATTGAAGATGACGAAATTTGGTCCTTGTAGAATACTGAGAAGATTTGACTGTGGAAATGCTTATCAAGTTGAAGTACCTGATGACATGGATATATCACCTATATTCAATATTTTAGACTTGTATGAATATCATGAACTTGATGAAGAAGTGATAGTACCAAGTGATTATCCTAAGAAGCAGATAGAGGAAGTTGAACAGATTTTGAAACAGAGAATTGGCAGAAGTACAAGAGGAAAGGAATACATGGAGTATCTGGTGAAGTGGAAGAATAAACCAATTGAGGACTCATCTTGGATTTCTCAATCTAAGTTGGATTCATTTCAGGTTAGACCTGATACATGATTCAAGGAATCATTTCTAGTAACCCCAAGTTTCTGATGCAAGAGCATCTTGGGTCATTGGCAATCTTGCTCAACCAAAAAGATGTTTGTTTTGTTTGTTTGGAGGCTGCTCGGGAAGTACTCTGTTGCTCGGGTTTTTTTGCTTGGCAATGCTTGTTTCGGGTTGGTCTCTGCTGCTCAGGTTCTATCGCTCAGGCATGCTTGTGATTTATGTTTCTCGGTCATGCTTGTTACCAAGTTCATTTCTTCTGACGCTCTGGTTTTGTTCCTGTTGCTCGGGATATTCTTTGCCCAAGTTACTATTTTTCTCGGTCAACCTTTTCTCGAGATGTTTATTTTGGAGTTGGATCTGGTGGCCGACTTATTTATTTAATTTCCATGGCTTAATTGATTTGGGGTCTCTCATTGGGATCTGTGTGGACCTAAATCTTTGTCTCTCTTATAGATTTGAGCGCCGACCTCTCTGTTGGACTCTTGTATATATTGATCTCTATGTTCTTAGTTTAGGATCAATTCTTGAGAAGGATTTGATATCATATTGTAATAGAAGATAAAGTATTGAATTATCTAGAAGGCAGGTTTGTGACCTCGCATGTATGAAGATCTATTCTATAATTCACTGATTGTATATGGCCGAAACTGGGAAGGCCTTACAGCCCGACATGTATGAATTTGATCAATTAATGAATAGGATCTCTCTTGTTTATTCTCTCATTGTGTTGTTGCTTCCGCATTGTTGTTTTTGCAAGTTGGTTTGGTGGTTGGGAGTGCCCTTGGCCCCATCTCCGTTCCCTCCTTGCGTCAATTATGGAAGAGAATGATAATGGTCGAGTGTGAGGAGAAGACAATGGTGGCAAGGAGCGAGGAAAAAGTAGCTCTAAGCATAGGAGAAGTGACAAAGATAGACATGGTGTCGATCATCATTGTTCAAAGAGGGCTAGGTCTGAGGATGAGATGAGGGAAATAATGAGGGGATCTGATCGAGAGCGTGAGAGATCAGTAATAGGATCCTCTTAGCACCAGTCACCCCCTTCCAAGCAAGGCCATTTAAGGGATTTGCAGAGGGTTGAGTAAGATAATAGTGAGTCCAACCGCGTTGTCGATTCTCCATGTGTGCTTTTAACAGGCAAGTACAAGTAGAGTGCAAGTATGGAGCGGATAATGATGTCGTAGCTCTGCAGGACATCAACATGTCGGGAAAGAAAATGAATGGAAATCAATCCAGATAGCAATCTCCAAGATCTGTCAATAGCATTTGGGTCAGACCGTGGGCATTTCACTAAGACCAAGAGATTTGTGGTGGATAAGAACCTCGACCTTCTCATTAAAACTGTCATGCCTAGGCACATCTAATGTCTAAGGTATGTTAGGTTTTCTTTTTTGAGGTTGCTAGGGTGTAGGATCTTAGTGTTTTGGAACATGGGAGCGATGAGGAGATTGGTATGTATGTAGAAAGATTGATGACAAGTAAACTTTCAGGGATTGTGATAGAGATATATCTCAATGGAGCCCATACCTCAAAACCATTTGCCTTCAAAGCAAGAACTAGGAACTAAAGGGCATAGAAAGCATTGATGTTATTGATGCAATTGGATCCAACATAATAATTGACGGTCAAGGTCTAGAATTGATGAGGATATTGCCCCATCTAAATAAGGACATAAATGAAGTGTGGATATCAAATAAGACACGGTTTTGTTATGATGACCTCAAGTGACAAAGCTTAAATAAACCTATGATTCATAGATCTAATAGTCTCTTTGAGCATGTGAGCTGGTGTGATACTCTTGAGGTTATTGCATAGGTTGTCTGTAAAGTATTGGCTAAGAAGGAACAGGATTGGAGGAAATTGGACGCATATGTGGATACCAACATAAATGATTCATTTGAATTGTCTCGATCAAGAAGAGATGAAGATAAACTTTATGGGGATTATGATTCCTAGAGCAATGGACTCTCTACATTTTACAATAAATTTATGCAAGCAAGGGTTGACAGTGTAAAAGGAGGGAAATGCATTGTTATGATGTACAGGCCAACTAATTTAGAAAAGAGTCATACGATGTTTGGCTACTCTATTGAGTCCAAAATTATTTATAGGGTGGAGATGAACACAACAAAAAGGCAAAGTAGGTTAATGGACTTATCTTGGAGATATACAATGAAGAGAAAGTAACCTTCCAAATGGATGCTCTTGTTGTCAGTAAACAATTTGAATAAGAAATCATTTTTTGTTCCCTTGTTGCAGTTTGTCCCAAGAATACAGTGAATTTCAATGTAGATAATGTGCAAGTTGCTAAACTGTTTTGGCGAGGACTGCATGACTACAATGTGTTTAATGATATGGTACTAAAAAGTGAGGCTATCAAGCAAGTGAAGAGAATCAAGATTGCAGTGTTTGGTAAACGTGTGGGTGTATCGACTCAATGTATTGAGAAAATTTGATGATTCAGAGTGATAAACAATTTCTAAGTTTTATGGATTCTGACATGGCTTGGAGAAGACTCATTGGGAGTGTTATTGAAAAAAATTTCAAGAAGCTAAAATCTTGCATAGGTTCTCTAGGGATGGTTATGTAAGTAGTGGAGATGCGGGGGATATCTTTGTTTGCAACTGGTCTAGTTGGACTTCAAGTGGGAGATTGTTGAGAATGTGAAGTCCAACAGTCATCTAACCATTCATTTCCTCTGCCTTTTCATTTCTATGTTCTATTAATATTTGAAGGGTTAACATTTGTATACAAGTGCAGATTATATATGGTGTATCGGAGAGACACTAAATAAAGATATTGCCCTACTTGAACAGTGGATGTAGCCATATTGGTGAACCACTATAAATTTGGTGTTTGTCTTGATTGTTGAATTTTGTTTTTCTAATTGTTTTATCTACCCTCTTTTATTTCAATATTTATGAAATTGAACTGTTTTCAAGGAACGTAAGGATGACTGCAATGAAAGATAAAAACATATGTGGAGGATGGGAAAAGGAAAAGGGAGAGGAATGCTTGAAGAAAAAGGAAAGATGCATGGCCAACTAGAAATGCAAAAGAATGGCCTACAATCTTATACAATTTTCAAAGATGGTGGAAATAGCATCTCTTGATAATTCTTTTTGTGCTAACACGTGCCTTCATGAGGTCTTCCATTTGGGATTGAATTACCATGCCAAACTATGTATGCAAATTTACAAATGCTCAAGTCAACTTTCTATCGTTTATTATATTTCTAATGTTTCTATGTAGTTGTTTGCCTTCGAGGGTTGTTGATATGATTTGAAATCTTGATATGTTCATTTGGGAGCATTCTAATGTCCATTTCAAGAAAAATATTAGTTGTTCTTGTCGATGTCATCACTTGATGCTAGAATGAAATTTTCAATTTTGTAACCAATAGTTTTTGGATCAATTGCAAAATAGTAGTTTCAACCACAACACGTGAGAAAGTCTCTCCTACTTATAAGGTAAGGCTCCCCTATTTATTTTCTATTGAAAACAACCTACACTAAACTTGAGCTAATTCACAAGGTGTTACATTCACCATACTTGCTTCTTTCAGAGTGGGTGTTCTTCCTTCATCGTATTCTCTTCTTTCAAAATAGATGATTGTTTCTTACAATAAACTTTTAGGTACAATTTAGAAAGTTAATAACAAGAAGCTCATGAAATCTTAAATTCTTTCCATGACTCCTTATGTGAATTCAAGAACAAAGATGAAACATGCATGTAGTTCAAAGTCTCCAACATATACTTCACCTTACATGCACGAGCATAGAAAATAAAAATAGTGCAAAATCTGCAATCTATTTCCTTACTTGAGCATGATACACTAGTTTCAAACGAGATAAATAGTTCAAAGTCTACAAGATCAAGTTTGGAAACCTAACTATAATTGTAAACACAATAAGAAGCTCAAAGTCTGTAAGATTGAGTTTAAATCCCACTTAGATAACAAAACAACACTCACAATCAAGTCAAAATAATGCCATCACATGAAAACTTATTTCAACACAAATTCTAAAAACAACTTGCCTCCTTTATTGATTGTTACTTGCCAAACTAGCAAAGTCTTGTTGCATTGAAAAAAGATGCTTATTTACAATCAGCCCCCTTGTATTTATAGAAGAGAGGCTGTAAGAAAATGGTGGGAGGATCCTAACTAATTGTTGACTTATTCAACATTACAGTCCTATTCTAATTTGACTTGTAATGTGATCACATGTAATTACATTTTACAACTTCACATGTAATTGCATTTTACAATTCAGTATGTGATGTGATCACATTTAATTATAATTTTTGACTTTATATGTAAGTTTTCAAAACTAAACTACATATGCAGAATTGAAACTAAATAAGTGTCTGATAAGACACCACTCTTATTACATCATCCTCTATCAAAGAGCTCTTCATGTTGTTTCAAGATGGCCTGTGGAGTCCTCAGATTATTGGTATACGAATGAACGTGTCTATGAACATCAACTTGCACCCTTGATTGTTCTTATGTCCTTCATCAATAAATTCTAACCTCGACCTCCTGCTTGGTGTAATATTGGTTCTTCAAGGGAAGTCTTCTCTGCGAAGTCGAGGTGGGAAGCCTTGCATGTGTATGAGAACATTATTAATTATTATCATTATGTTGTCATTGATGTCATTGTTCTGGTCGGTCCAACAATCATATCTCCGATCTATCTCTTGGTCCGATAGCGGTACCACTGGTACTTGTTTCAGTTTATTGCATGGCACATTGATATTTTGGTCCAAACCTATTTTTCTTAGAGTGAGATATCTTTTGATATGGTCGACTTCTTTGACACCTTTTTGATAGCATGCTCACAAGATTTTATCTCTGGTTCAAGCTGATATGAAATTGCATGTATAGATTGGTAGTGGCATCAAGACAAGAAGATAGATGATGATGTTAATATGAAAAATGGTCTGCGATATGTAAATGTGATTTTATGATGTATATAGTGAACTGATATATGTAATTTAATGACTATATAGAAGGGTTTTTGAACTTCAACGAGAACTATATTTCATGCATATACAAATGCAATTTTGACAGTTCAATTTTATATTTCATACTTCGGCTATAAGCCGACTTTCAGCTGTATTAGTTGGTTTTTTATTTTGGACAATGAGCCCCGCCGACAATGAGCCACCCTTGTATTTAGTAACCAGTTACCTAATACTTGAGAATTAACCCTCTCTGTGACCCATCTTGGATTTCCATAATAAAAATTTTGGTGTTATGTGTTATTTACTTTCTTCTCTTTCTTTTTGGCAAATTTAAATTATGTTATGTGGACAACTATTCAAAAGTTTTAAGTTTTCAAGGGAATATTGATTCACCGCTTTCCTCTCAATGTTCTAAATGTTCAATAATTGGTATTAGAGCTAGTTCCTTTGGAAGAGTCTAACAGCTCGAAATAGATTTGGAATTTTAAACAATCTAGGCTTGGATCCATCATGGATGAAAGAGAGCTCATGTCTACATATTAAGATATTGAATCTGTTGAAGATGAAAACAAAGAACTATCTGAAAATATTCAAATGGAAAATGATTGTAGTTGGAAGTTAAAATATCATATCTGGAAATTCAAGCTAAGGCATAAAGAAGTCAACAATGAACTCAAGTTAGCAACTGAGACTATCATTGATCTAAGAACTAAAAGTGAATAATATGAAAAATACCAAGAAACATATGAATAACATAATCATGTGCAAATCTGATGAATACAAGAAGTTAGAACAAGAAATTAAATCTCTCAAATCAGATCTGGAAGAATCAAAGAAGTATGAAGACAAAATTGAAACCAATTCGGAGAAGCTCAACGAAATCTTGAATATTCAAAGATCTTCAACTGATAAGAAAGGCCTAGGATGTGAAACTGGTGAGTGCTGACATAGAAAACCTAAAGAAAAAAAATAATTGGATTAGGTAAGAGAAGATAAGACCGAATCTGACAAGGAGGACAAAGGTAACATTCCATTGAACCATCAAGTAAGTAATAATAAACCCTATTCTTTTAATGTTCATTGTTTCAATTGCAATAAATTAGGTCATCAAACATTGAATTGTAGAATCAGAACAAATCAAAAAGTTAGATCTTATTCTGGTAGATGTTTTAATTGCAATAGTAATAGTCATAAAGCTAATCAATGTAGAAAAACCAATAAAAGAAAACAATTTACTAGTTATTGTTATACTTGTTATGCATATGGACATAACGCTAACCAGTGCATGTCAAGGCAAGATAAGAAGACCAATTGGTGTTATAAAGGCAATAAATTTGGACACGTAGCAAGATTTTGCAAATTTGTTGAGGTCAAGCCAACCGAACCAGTGAAGAAGATCAACAAAGAGGAAGTCCAAGCAGAGATGAAAAAGATCTAGAAAAAGAAAGAGGATATTGGATCCATCTCAGGTACATATAGTTGTTCCATCTCTAGTGCAGACTTCTACTCTGCTAATTAGTAGCCCTTCAGTTGTGTCCAAGGGGAGAAAAATTCAGAAGTCCTGTCTTCCCCTTGCAAGGAGAAAAGTGATTGCACATATGTTAGATTCACCCAGTTTTGGAGTCACTAGTAAAAAGAAACAATAAATCAATAGCCTGCGAATATGCAATGATGTCACATATGTCCGATTAAAAAGATAATTGTAAAAAGAGAGTTACAGAGCATTTATATTGAAAGGTGCATTTAATGAAAAATTGGGACAAAAGGAGATGTAAAGTCATTTGTTCACATGAGAAGAAAAAGAATTTCAATGAGCTAAGGAGAAAAAGAGCCGATGCGTGAACTAGGGCTTTATAGTTTTCAATAGAGGTATTTATCTGTGTTTTTTACTTCATCCACATCTTCTAATATGACTACTCCTGCTACTCCTATTTTGGTGAATGCATCTTTTGAGCTGCGTCTTGAATTTAAGAAATTCCCAGATATTTTGATTGAAAATGGTATGGTTGGGTGTCTGTCAAGAATTTCATGATGTAGTACCTACAGAGGATGTCAAAATTCATTTACATTCAAATTTGGATAAGTTTGACCACCCAAAATTGTTAGATTTGTGGTTAAATGAGTTATCTAATAAAACTTTGAAGGTGATACGAGAATTTAGGGTTTTAGTAGAAATGAGGTTGGATGTATGGAATAATTTCCTATACTTTTGCAATGATGCAAAATGGGTTAGAATGGAAATTAGCAAGTTTCATGATACATTTCTATGGCTAGACGAATCTCATTTAATTAGTAATGAAGTGACGAATAAAGTTACGGTAGACACCCAAAAATGGACATACATGTGAGCTTACATTCAATCACTAATTATTCCTCTAACAATTAAATGGTTCTTTAATTGTTTAATTAATTGTCTTAATTCTGCCACATCCTAATTTTTTCATCATTTAATCATTTCTTAATATTAATTAAATAATTAATCTTATTTAATTAATTTACCCTTAATTAGTTAGTCTTTCTAAGTTAATTAAATTTAATTTCTAAATTCTTATAGTTTAAATAATTCTCATTAATTGTTTAAATTATCTAATTATTTCTTCTATATTAAATTAATGACCCAATTTTAATTTAATTTCATCTCAATTTCATTTCTGACTAATTTCACTCGAATTTTGAATTAATTCCACTCTCTTTCTAAATTGAATTTTTAATTCAATTTTAATTCCAAAATCAATTGGATTTTGGAAAATGGTTTTCTACAAAATTGAATATATTTTCAATCTTTATCTTCTCTTATCTTTCTTCTTCAAAAATGGAATTTCTTCATTCTCACTCCATCTCTATTTATCTCATCCATCCAATCTTGCTTTCTCATAATCAATTTCAACCATCGATCAATTTGGAATCTCTATATAAACCCTCCTTATTTTCATAAGAAGGATCCAATTTTCTAAGAGCACAATCTTTGTGCAGGTTTTCTAAGTGAATTGTGATCAACATACAACCATTTTTTATCACATTTTCTCGAATCTCCCAAGTCATAAGCATTGCTAGTATCCTCTTTGAGCACCATCCAAAGCGACATTTCAGAAGGAGAAGAGAGCAGTAACACAAGTTTTGAATACATATGTTTGTAGTTTAATTTGGTAATCATTCATGATGTTTCATTATTTTCTTGTTAGTTGGGCGTAAATTAGGTTGTCTAGTTTGTTTTTTGTATAGTTTGGTGCTACGAACCGGGTTTCTCTAGTCTTGCAGATTTCCCCTTCGACATTTAGGTGATCCCAATGTGAATCAATAGCTCACAGATCCCTTGCAGATGACCAAAAGAGTTTTCAGTCTCGGCTGTTCGACCGAGATTTATTTAATTCTTTTTTTATTAACTATTTTTTGTTATTTCACATTTGTCTATGCATTTTTGCAATCGTCGGTGCTTTACGGCATATGACCCTTTTATTTTTTCAATTGATCTAAGTTATTCACAAACAACAAAGTAATTTCACACTTGATCTGGACATGTTTTTGTCTGCACATTTTTGACAATTTTGCAAGTTTCCACAATTGACAGGGTTATTTTGCATTTGACAAATATATTTTGCAACTGCCAAGAGTATTTCGCAATTGATAGCAAGTTTTTGCAGTTGTCTGGGTTTTACCACATTTGATAGGATTATTTCGTAATCAACCTAGAAATTTTACAATTGATCAATTTTTTTGTTTTTGGGTTTCTGTGCTAATCTTGATATTTTGGCCTTATGATTTCTCTTTGTTTTTGTGCAGGACAAACATATGGCGAATGACGAGAAAGATAGTTAAGCGTACTCTAGGGTTTAGGTTGTGAAAATAACTCAAGTGAAGGATTACTCACTATCAAAGACAACGAAAGACAACCTAACAATCATAATCAAAGACGAGAGCAAGGCTTTCAACTGGTATATTGATACTCTTAAGGGTTTTCAAGTAAAATAGAATTTGTCTTTGGGTATTCACATCCTTAGTAATCTAGGCATCTCTGAATAATATTTTGTTTGACCACTAATCATTTCGGTTAGCTTGTGGCTGCAAAAGGAAAAAAGTCAAAATACGCTTGTCAAAGACCCCATTGCTTTAATAGTTTTCTTGCAAGAGAGGAGGGCTTGAAACACAAAACAAACAATTAATTATTTTTTGTGTTTCAGTTAATCATAGGAAAATTTGAATTAAGCATAAATATAGACCCTCAATCATCATCCATTTAGATTTAAGCATTCACTTTTAGAGAACCAGATATTGAGAAAAAAAATCTCATAGAAAACAACTCAAGTGGGAACAAGGCAAAGCCAGCCTCTTCCAACCCACTATATATATAATCAAATACCTTCTTGAGATTAAAGACTTGAAGGGAAAAAATATCTTATGTCTAGTCTCCTTTGGGGTCTATAGTACCTAAATATCATTTGCGCTACCATGAGGCCTTGTATGATTCATAACATATATTTGAACGGATGCACTTACTAAGAACCCTAGAGTAGTTTCTAGTTGGTTCACCTCCGAAAGTTTCATAATCTTTGTGCAAGGAGGGGGAAGAATCTCTCCTGAAGAAATTCACCATAAGTATCCCCTCGAGTGTTTTAAAGTGGATAATATGACATTTGAGGTCTCATTGCGTAGTCTTATTTGAACATATTGCGCATAGCTCTCGTAAAGGCAAAAACATGGGTGCCCTCTCGAGGGTGACACTGTTGTGTGAGCTAAAGGGATATCAAGTTGTGGGAAAAGGTTTTGATCACTAATTTGACTCCTTAGGATAAGCTTGTCTATTATTCTCTGTATCTGTACTTTACTAGTGGAAATCAATTCCTTTTCAAGACTATAGAACATACACTATTTGTCTAGAAATATAGACAAAGACAAGTGTTTTCTACATGTTTCCTATGTGTGCCATTTAAACATTTCAAACATTCAAACCGAGTCAAACATGGTAAATGTTTAGGAGGTCAACAACTAACAACTCCATAATCAGAACAATCATATCCAAACAACAATTTTTTCAACAAACCCCAGCAATATATTCAAACAAACCTAGCTCTCTATCATTTTCATACACTTTGCCGCAGTTGACAATTTATTTTTGCAATCTCCTATGCATTTCCACACTTGTCTTGTTTATTACCACATTTGATTATTTTATTGTCACAATCACCTGTGCATTGTCGCATTTGACCCTGCACTTTTCCACATTCGGGTTGTTTATTACCACATTTGATCAGAACAACAGTACAACCTTTTTGTCAAAACAATCATATTTCCCTTGTTAGAACATTTCATTTTATCAGTCCAAAAACTCATGAACTCCTCTGTGTCATGTAAAAGATCAATGTGTACACTTTAGGAGATAAGAAAGATTTAGTGAAATCTCAAATATCTAGGATTACCCTTCTTTTTCATTTTAATTTTTATTTGGCATTGATAATTCAATAGTTCAGATTTGATTATCTTGATCTCATTATCTCAATTTCATTTCTCATCAGGATTCTATAACGACTATGTCTCATCTCAGAAAAGGGTCAGATAATATCTCATCATTATCAATCTCTAAGATCAAGAGAAGTCAAAGTCTGTTCTTAGAATTAGCCTTGTTAAATAGGAACTAGAACTCTCTTAGAGAAGTTTTCCATTTTGTTTGTTTTACATCACTCATCTTGGTTAAATCATGAATAACACGATGTCGTTTACACCCTATAGGGGACCGACTACAAGGTCGTAGAATAGGATTCAACAAGAGGAATCATTTTTCAATCCGTTCACTCCATGGGAAGAAGAACTGAAGGTTAATTCATTTGCACATATGGATCCTTCTTTATACACTAAAATATGTCTACAACTTCACATGTCTCTCGTAGACCAACTGTATTTCAAGATGTCACAAAAGAAGAATTAGAAGACATAAAACAAGATGACTATTCTTCATGGGTTGTAGATGTTGTAGTAGAAAGAAATCCCAAGAGGTTCTTAGTGATTTTATTAGACAAAGGATTCTGAATTCCTTCTGTGTTTGACATATCCACGATATGGTTGTAAAATCCATTAGTCTTTCATCAGACAACTAGGAATTAGCAATTTGATCCTTTCTTATCCCACATAATATGTGTTCCACTATCAACACAAATTGTGTCATCACAAACAATGTCTACACAAATTATCTCATCAACTCAGGCTAGTTTATCTTCTACTCAAAAAATGACAAGTGCCCAAACACGTTCATCAATGGTCTCTGGTTCATCTCATGCAATGACATCATTCCCTTTCACATCAAGTACTCAAGTTGCACCATCAGTAGCTCAAAAAAATTATTAACCATTTTTTAGTATACAAACATCATAATCTATTCCTACTAGATGTGGGTTTAGCTCATCACAACAAACATGATCAATCTTTGTCGGTCCCACTTTCAATCAACGTCCTCCAAGGGTTAATTTTTTTTTCCAAGAAAGGTCTCAAAAATAACAACTACAACAAAAACCTAGGACTCAATATACTCATATATTTGGAAATCAATATCATATCCCTAAGAGACCATATATTCCAATGCAATCAATTCAAAGACAAAGTCTTATACCAGGTGCCAGGCAACAATAAAATATTGAAAATATTCCTCAGTCTCAAATTGACCTTCTAGTATAGCAAGTGAAAGGTTTTCAAAGTCATTTCATGGACATCTAAAATCAGGGACAGACTAAGTCCTATACTGTAGAGGATCTGTACCCTTATCCTTTTGATCACTCACTGAACATGCCCATCTTTCATGCACACTTTGTGGCACCCAAATTTGAAAAGTATATAGGTAACACTAATCATGTTGAGCACATTAGGGAGTTCTTTTCCAGTTGCATCGAGGTCGCACATGATGAAACATATCTCATGCAACAGTTCCCCGGAGTTTATTCAAACCAACAATGAAATGGTTTTCTCACCTACCTCATTGTATTCAATCCTAGGGGGAACTAACTGAACGATTAATTTCTCACTTCCATGATAACATAGAATACAAGGTTAGCATCAAGGACCTTTGTGATATCAAACAAAATAAATGTGATTCCTTATCCAAATTCATGAAAAGATGGAGAACTAAAGCTAATAGAATCTCATATGATGTTCCTAAACATGTCCTCATAGTCATGTTTGTCGACAACCTTGTCCCAGACATGACATTCACTACAGAAATGCAACTTACTCTAAATTTCAAACATTTAATTGAATGAGGGCTTCGATGTGAGAAAAGCCTAATCAAGAGAGGGATCCTTGTTGATCCTAATCAATCAAATACCATCAGAATTTCTAACGATAAATCCAAGTGGTAGAATAAAAACAAGAATGTTACCAATGATGACATCATTGATGTTAAGACCATCAACTATGTGCAAGTGAAGATCTCATTACCATCAACACCAAATAAAACCCCTCTAACTCATACACCCTTGGAAAATCCTAAAGCGCAAACAACCAAATGGCCAACCTTATGCAATCTCAACCTAATGCTCAATGTCAACAAAGGACTCCTTTTCAAAAATGCGAATATACACCTTTAGGGGAATCACTTGAAGCAGCACTCAAGAAGTTAACACAAAGTAATCTCATCACGTTACCCGAGATAAGAGAATTTGAGCATGGTTTTGTTAAACCTAAGTGGTGGAATGACGACTTCTGTGAATATCATCATGTTAAGGGTCATAAGACATCGAACTATTATCGACTGAAGAACGTCATCCAAGATTTAATTGAACAATGTGTAATTGATGTCAATAATGTTCAACCCAAAGGTAACATGGATCTTACAATCTTCATAGATCCCTTGCAAAATCATAATAAAGGGAAGACCCCCACATCTTGTAACTAGTCAAAATAGGTCAAATACACCTACTTATCCTCTGACAATGTGATCAAATGCTTAAATATTGTTGAGAATCAAATCACCACAATTACAATTAGAGATAATGATTCCAAGTGTGCAGTTACAACCCGTCATGTCAAAGTTATCCTAATAGGGGCACCTTTTACTCATGTTGCACCTACAATATTTGTCGCACTTTCAAATCCATAGCATAGCCTAGTGGATCAGCTTAAGAAAATATCTGCACAAATATCCATTTTTGAGTGACTGCACATATCCCCCCATCATAGGAAAGTGCTAGACCAGACACTCCAAAAAAAAAAATTTCCCAAGGTACATAACCCCGAAGAAATTTCAAAGCATGGTCCATTATATTATTGCAAACAAGAACGCATATTTTACTAAGCAAGATGTGTTGCCACATAAATTTCTACCTAATGACCCCTTGCATCTTCTAGTACAGGTACACAAACACATGATTAGGCTAGTCCTTGTTGATGGTGGGGTGGGATTAAATATATGTACTTTAAAGGTAATAATAACCTTGGGATATTCAGAGTCCAATATCGATATAACATGCATAATCAACATCATAGCCTATGATGAAGAGGAAAGGTCATCAAAGGGTATCATCATTTTGCCTATTTGAATAGGACTAGTGGCAAAGAACATAAATTTCCAAATCCTAGATGTTGAACTAGGATATAACATGTTACTAGGAATTCCTTGGATACACAAGATGCAAGTAATACCCTTGACATATCATCAATGCATCAAATTCCCTTATCAAGGTACTGAAATCCTCATAGAAGGTGATCTAAATCCATTTCAATATTGTATCACCTTAAGGGCTAGCTCTGAAAATCAAGTACCATTAAATCAGGAAGCCAACATTCCTTCTTTTGGTTTAATTCCCAAATACATACTGAGGACGCGAATTAAAATACCAGTCCAAGATAGAGGACGTGGTGAATATCGGTATGAGGAATCCTTCACCATTACCAATATGCCTCTTTTACCAAGATCCTATGGTCTCCCTAGATTAGTAGAATTAATTGAAATGCTGAAACCAGTTGTCTTCAGATGCTCGCCTACAAAATTTATTAAAGGGGGAGATTTGAGTGATGAAAATCCATGTGGTCCTGGTATCAACACCTGGTTATACCATGATCCCCAAGAAATACCATCAATATAATTGACTTTAGATCAGATACACCACGTTACAACAATTTGGATATGATGGAACCATAGGCTTAGGGGCAACACAGCAAGGAATAGTAGAGCTATCACTGTCGCCTACTCAAAGGAATAAAATAGGTCTTGCATACGACCATTCTTGAACAAGTATGGTCTTTTGAGATGTTCAAGAAGCCATCAATACAAAACAAGGGCATGATCATGGTCATGCATAGATCATAAACATACTTCCACAACCATTTCCACAAGCAATGGAAACCTCGACCTCTGAATTGTCCCTTGAACATGAAATCCTAGATTCTATGGAATGAGATACCCAATGATCATTCTAGCATGACTAATTCTCATGAGTATGAGTGGGCATCCCTTCACAGCTTTGAATCTGATGCCCCTAGATATTCCCCTTGATCCGCTAGCACCATGAACATAAATGATATGTTTGACCACATGAACCTAGAAGATTAATCATGTATTGATAAACATGTCGATGTACACTCCTTAAATGGTGCATCTACTTTCCATTCCCAACTTTTTAGAACTATCACTTAAGTTCCATTTTCCTAAACTAAGTCATCTCCCAACACTGACCTTTTTCTAGTCCACCCCAAGCTAGTTGACTGGGATCAACAAGGACGTTCAGACATAGATCTTTTTGAAAAAGATGAACCCATTGTATAATTTCTAGGTCTTCAGGAAGGAATATCATCAAGAGACCACAAGGCTAGGTTTACACTTGATTTAGACATGTTCGCATACTTTGGGGAGGCAACTCCTCTTTCTATTCAACAAATTAAAAATGAAATTAAAAAATAAAGGTCATTAAGTGAAAACTGAAAGGTGCTTCTTGACCGTGAAAAAAGTTAAAATAAAGACGTATCTTCTGGTGAAAACCTTTCCGAGATACCAAAAGATGGAAAGTTGGAATTCTTCCCCTTAGATGAGGAAAAATGAGCATTATTAGTAGAAGACATTGTTGAAGTTAACTTAGGGGATGAGCTCCACCCTAAGAATATCTATATGGAAAAATCTCTCTCACCTAAACAAAGAGAGAAATTCATTAACTTCTTCAAAGAAAGATAAGTGAATTTTTCCTTTTCATATTCTAACATGCTAGGTCTTGATTTGGAACTAGTATTACATCACTTACCACTGTTACCAAATGCAAAACTGGTAAAACAAAAATTGAGAAAGATGCATCCACATATTGCCTTGTTGGTGAAGGTTGAGCTTAAGAAACTTATGGACGTTGGCATCATTAGACCCATCCACTATGCAAAATAGATATTCAATCTTGTGTTAGTTAGAAAATATTCAGGATAGGTCCACATAGGCACACATTTTAGGAACTTGAACAAGGCTTGTCCCAAGGATGACTTCCCCCTACCAAACATTGATATCATAGTGGATTTGACAGCAGGACATAAATGTTATCTCTAATGGATGGATTCTCAAGATACAATCAAATTAAAATAGCTCCTGAAGATCGGCATTAAAATCCATTCACTTGCACTTAGGGGACATATTGTTGGAACGTGATGCCTTTTGGTCTAAAAAATACACACACTACCTACCAAAGAGAAATGACAATGATCTTTCATGACATGATACATAAGACCACGGAAGATTATTTGGATGATATATTAGCAAAATCCAAACTCAGAGAGACACATATATAAGTATTGGGACCTATTTTTTATAGGCTAGAAGACTACAAGGTTCAGATGAACCCAAAGAAGTGTTCTTTTGGAGTCACATCTGGAAAAATCCCTGGATTGATAGTTCATATAGAGGTATTGAAGTAGATCCTAAGAAAGTAAAAGAAATATTAGACATTCCTCTTCCCATGAATCTAAACAAACTCAAAGGACTTTAAGGAAGGCTACAATATATTAGGAGATTCATAGCACAGTTGGTTGATAAATATCACCCATTTCAACACATATTGCAAAAATGAGTGACCTTTGTATGGACAGAACAATGTGAGCAATCATTCCAAGTCTTGAAGAACTATCTATTGAGTTCTCCAGTGTTAGTTCCACCAAATCCTGGTAAACCACTTCTGCTATACATTGCAGAAATTGATTCAACACTATGAGCTCTCTTAGCACAAAATGATGAAAAAGGAAAGAAGAGAGCTATTTATTATGTCATCCAAACCTTGGTCGGGTATGAAATATACTATTCTTGAATCGATAAATCATGTCTAGAAGTTGTCTTTGCCTCTCAAAAGCTAAGATGCTACATGCTAAACCATCAAACTAAGCTCATAGCTCACATAGATCCACTAAAATACCTACTAAGTAAAGAAAATTTAACCATAAGACTCACTAAATAGGTTTTGATCTTAAGCAAGTTTGACATTGAGTATGTGGATCACAAGGCTATAAAAGGACAAATTATTGTTTGATCAACTAGAAATAGAACCCATTCCAGATCATCAACAGTAGAAGTCTAGAAGTTATTGTTTGATGGATCATATACCAACCATGGTGCAGGAGTAGGAATAGTATTAATCACTTCACAAGGGGATGCAATTCCTAAGTCTTTTTGACACAATTTTTCATGTACCAATATTACAGTCGAGTATGAACCTGTAGTCACTAGACTAAAAATTGTTATAAAATGGAGAATAAAGAACCTAAAATTATATGGTGTTTCTCAATTGGTTATTAGTCAGTTTAACAATGACTACATGAATAAAGATGAAAAACATGTCCCATACAGAAAACTGATGGATAAACTGCGCACTTCTTTTCATTATATTATCTTTGAGAAAATTCCAAGGGCTCAAAAATTTTTTGCAGATGTGATAGCCACTATAGAATCTTTTAATGACATGCCAGGAAATGAAAATAGGTTTCATTTTTTGGTAAAACAATTAATGGTACCAGCTTATGAGATTCCCATATCATAATCAGTATGTGTCCTTGTTAGTCCTGAGTCACCCTAGTACAAGGATATGTATGCCTACCTCTAAGACAATCCCCTCTCACCAGATCTCCCATAAACTCTCCCAGCATCCCTCACACATTCACCACCCCTCCCCTAATCATTTCCCTTGCCCACATCATCCCCTCCACCTCAGCATTTATCTCTTTCATGACCTCTATCTCCTCCTTGGCCCTGATCTCAGCCTCTATCACGGCCTATATCTCCTCCTTGGCCTCGATCTCATCCTCTTCCCTGACCATGACCTTTGTCTCCTCGACCATGTCCTCGCTCTCCCCTGCCCTATTTTTTTCTCCTCATAATCACTCTAATGATTGGTTGAGTGATACCTTTTAATAGAATAGGACAATGCTCTTCCCACCGAGCATCAAACTGAGGAGTTGTCTCTACATCTAGAGAGTGATCAAAACATCAATAACCATCATGTCATATAATCATATGTAGTATATATGTTGAAAAGAAAAATAATTGAAATGAAAATCATACCTATGTCAAAAGGGGTGGATCGTCATGGCTATGGCACAGGGCAAAGTTGTTAGATTTGCTAAACTGTAAATCTTCCCAAGAAACCTGCATGCAAACACTGTCACGAGAAGAAGCAAGACAAAAGAGAAAGAGAGATATGGCGGCCAAAAAGCCAGAGAGTTGAAACCCATGTTGCAAGAATAAGACTTCTATTAACAACAATAATGAATTACAATCTCGATGAGAAATACAAAGCGGTGATTCCTTATAAAGGATACCGAAACCCTAAAAGGGAAACTTCTAAGAAATAGAAACTGCCTAAGTGAAACTTAAGCACTAAAGAGTAATAAATAAAGATTACTCTAACACCCCCCCTTAAGTGTGACTTAGGGAGAAGCAAAACTGCTAAACTACTGCAGAAATTAGGAAAGATGGGTCCCGACAACTAGGCCTGATCAAGTACCCAAACAAGAAAGCAAACTAGATGAAGGAAACAAAGCCTTCAATCTAGGGAAAAAATGTCCCAGAGAAAGGAACAAGAAAGAGAAGGAAGCATCTCCGAAGCATGTCTAAAAAATCTGTCAGAAGATACTGCTGGAACCCCCACTGAAGTGCATAACTAGGTAGAGAAGACAAATGTCTGAAGAGCTGATCAATCAAACTAGGAAGCAATAGAACCAACAGGTGGACCCCCCCCATAATGCTGAACTGGGAGACGTGACAGGAACACTGAAATGCAATGCCAGAAACATCTGCAGAAGAAGAACCAGGAACACCAACAGTGCAACAGAAGCACACACACAGGATAAAGGGCAGTGTCACAGACACACTACATGGGCTAATGTCATGGAAGGTACACTCACTTGACAAAAGTGGATGCGCCTAAAGTGGCATAAACATCATAACCCCCCATGGCACTTTATAACACAGTGCGAGTACATCAACCGAACAAGGTGTACAAGATCCCAGAAAAGCAGAAGAAGGCACTTTATCTCAGTG
>MU221942.1:211530-227027 GCA_018584345.1 Thuja plicata | reverse complement strand
GTAGAAGGGTCTCTTTGAAATAAATGACAGAAATAGAATTTGCACCCCCCACAAAGTATTATACTATCTCCCGTACACTTCAAATAAGTATGTAAGCAAAAAAAACAAGGAAAAAACTTGATTTTCAAATGCCTCCACTTTGACGCCAAAAAAAGCTAATCAAATGGAAAAATTTGAAAATAAAACCAGCATGGTTGGATTAGGCTTAGAAAGAGCTTTCCAATGATATATCACACTTCAATTTTTGATAACATATGCAAAAATTTCTCAAAATTCGTCTGAACGATCCTCTGAATCCATTGGTGAGGTCAGTTTCAGCCCAAAATGCATCCAATAAAAAACTTTCCCCATATCCAATAAAAAACTCTTCAAAAACTTGAAACTCTTAACCTCAAAACTTGCTTCAAAAACACTAGAACGGGCAGCAGCAGGGGAGCTCTGATACCATGTAGGATTTGAGAGATACAAATCCACAGAACGCCAAGAATACCTACATGCAAATAACTTGTTACAGGAGAGAAGAAGAAAGAAGCAAAAGGCAGACCTCAAAATTTACTCAAAAATGAGAGCAAAATTATAATCCAAGTTAATTAAAAAAAATACTTACAAGGTTCAACCTATAAAGGTGAACAAAACCCTAAAGCCTAAAAAATCTAGGTTGCACATTATAATTAATAAAGATATTAATTATAATGCACCTAAGAGATAGCTTAAGAAAACAGAGTAATAAATAACTTAATTAATTAAACCGAAGTGATTTAATTAATAAGTGTAAAATATAATTACTCTAACAATTTTGAACTTGAACGCGACAATCTTAATTTTTGGCCCCTAAACTAATAAATTTAAAAGCGCAATAAATGATGACATTAAATGTGAGGGTACGATCACTTACCGCACCACCACTGCCCTCTGTCCGACCAAAAGTCCTAACGCAATTTGAGATGTGTGTGACTCTAACAAGACCTGCCATGACTTGTTGAAAGCACTAAACTCAAAAGCAATTCTTACCAGGAATCAGGGAGCTTCAAAGTGCAATGTGACAAATGAATTAACCTAGGAGCTATTTATAAGAAAATTTTCAAACTCTAATCACCCTAGAAATCCTATTTTATCGTCCCTGACCCCCGAATCTTCGATTAATCATATCTTTCACGTTTTAAACCTATTTGGCATCCCATTTGATCCTAGTCGCGTTATTTTTTGTATTCAACAAAATTGACACTCCTACTAAGCATTTTTGCCAAATTTGTTGGGCATAATATTGACCTATTGTTGATGGGGCAAGTTGGGATAGGATCAAAATTGAAAATTCTTTGACACAATGCGACAAGCCACATTGTATCAAAGAGGGGCAAATATAGACACCCAAAAATGGACAGACTTGCAAACTTCCACTTAATCACTAATTATTTCTCTATTAATTAAATGGTTCTCTAATTGTTTAATTAATTGTCTTAATTCTTCTATGTCCTAATATTTTCATCATTTAATCATTTCCTAATATTAAATAAATAAATAATCTTATTTAATAAATTTACCCTTAATTAACTGGTCTTTATCAGTTAATTAAATTTAATTTCTAAATTCTCATGTTTAAATAATTCTCATTAATTATTTAAATTAGCTAATTATTTCTTCTCAAATAAATTAATGACCCAAATTAACTCTTAATTTCATTTTTGACTAATTTCACTCTAATTTTGAATTAGTTCCACTCTCTTTCTAAATTGAATTTTTAATTCAATTTTAATTCTAAAATATTTCAAAAATCAAAAAAATCAATTTCATGACGAATCAAAAATTCTAAAAATCAGAAATAATCTTTAAAAAAAATATTTATTATCCTCAAAACTGAAAAATGAAAAATGATCTTTTAATCAAAAATTAATTGGATTTTGGAAATTGATTTTCTCCAAAATTGAATATATTTTCAGTCTTTATATTATATTCTTTTTCTTCTTCAAAAATGGAATTTCTCCTTCCTCACTCTGGAATCTCTAATTATCTCATTCATCAAATCCTGCTTTCTCAGAATCAATCTCAATCGTCGATCAATCTGAAATCTCTACATAAACCCTCCTTATTTTTATAAGAAGGAACCAATTTTCTGAGAACGCAATATTTATGCAAGTTTTCTAAGTGAATTGCAATCAACATACAACTATTTTTTATAACATTTTCTTGAATATCCCAAGTCATAAGCGTTGCCAGTATCATCTCTGAGCACCATCCAAAATGACATTTTAGAAGGAGAAGAGAGAAGAAACATTAGCTTCACATCAATTTGCAATTTAATTTGTTAATCATTCATATTTTTTGTAATTTTGTTGTTAGTAGTTTGCTATTTTATATAGTTTGGTGCTACTAACTAGGTTTCTCTAGTCTTGCAGATTTTCCCTACGAAAATTACAAGGTTAAATAATACCTGCATTCTACCAAAATCAAAGGCAATGAAGAACAAAAATGTTGAATATCTTAACCATGTGGTTCATGATGGAAATTCTTTGGTTGTTCGCATAGTTAAAACTCCCATAGTGAAATTTGCAACTTAGGTTATAGGAAACAACATCTACTACTCCAATTGGGAGAACTCAATTTTAGCTACTGCACTACTCACAACTTATGAAATGGTTGTCAATGGAGTTGATTATAATCTCTTTGAACTATTCAAGGAGCAATTATTGAAAATCTAAACCAGTGCAAGAAAATCAAGAAGAATGTGGCATTCTGATTTGGAACCCTGGCTTTGTGCTTATTATTCTACTTCATGAACACTCTACCCAATCAAAGTACAATAATATGGTTGCCTGAGACACCGGTAGCACATTAGATTATTGAGTGGATGAGGAGGTACAAGGACACTACTACTCAAGAAATGGAATTTACATCTTTTTTTCTCTTTATTGCAATACAAAATGCACAACTAGGACAGGATTCCCAATTCTGTTATAGAAAGATATGAGAATGACATTACTTTCATTGTTACAATTGATAAGTGTATAATGGAAGTAGTTGTATCAAGAACTCAGTGGATACTGGCATGAGGATATGAAGTAACCAAGAAATTGGTTGACGATTATGTGAAAGTACTCCTAGAGAGTCCACTAGATACCTCTAAGAGAAACTTGGTACTGCTTGTTGGTGTTTTAAAATGAGTTATGCTTGATAAGCTACCAATATATCTATAGATGGATTTTAAAGAATGGTTAGTTCCAAATATGGGAAAATCTAAGGTAACTAGACCAACTATAGGGACAAGACTACCCTCTGCACTTTTGGTTCTGCAAGACCAAGGCGGGTACACCTAATCCAGCTCAATATACAACACTTTACAACTTTCTCTAGATTTAAACAACATAAAATGATAAGAAAGTGATAAACTACAACTGATTTTATGTTTGAATTCATTTTGTTGATAGTCAACGGAGTTACAGATATGGTGATAGACATTATTAGTTAATGTATTGTCATTGATGTCAACTTATTTGAGTATCATTATGGTAACAACAATCTATTATGGAATCAAGATAAAGAACAAACAAAGTTTATGTGGTCGGTAATTGAAGAGTTCTATATACACTGAGTAACAGTAAACACCGAGTAAATACAGTGTGTACCGAGCACAATGATAACCGAGCTAGGGATCATCGACACATCACGGTATTGACTGAGAAATTTAATCAAACCGAGGCCGACTAGAATGATGAGCTGGAAATCGATGATTCCGAGGTAAATGATAAGGTTTGTTATGATGATCAAACAGTTATTAAAATTCAAGGAAGATCCAAAAACAAAGATTGAAACGTGTTTTTAACACAGCTATCGAGGAAGGTTTAAGTGGAAAAACTAATGATGGAGATTAAGCGGCAAAATCTAAAGGATGGAAATTAAATGAGCTATGATGTCTATATAAGAGACAAGAGATTCATTATGAATCACATGATTCTATGATGCCCACACATGAAAATTTCATGCATAACTGATCAAACTAGTTAAAGACATAACCAAGCATTTTCTGTAGACATCACCGAGCGACAGAGGAAAGAGCATTAACCGAGTAGAACAGAGTATGAAGAATCAGATGAACTGAAGTGAACAAGTTGATCAAAGGTATTCTGTACTTAGCATAGATCTAAAAATCTGCAAACAGAGTTGTATTTGAATCAGATCATTACTGTATAATTTTAACCATTGTTACAAATAAATCTCTTAATCGAGTAGGATGTGAAAGTATTTATTATGAAATTCTAATGAATGTTGAGTGTTTTATTGTTGACCCCATAGTGAATGATTGGTGAAGAGAGAATTGTTATTTTTAAATCCTCTAACTAGGTCACATTTAACAGTGTGTATTGTAAACTTTAACCAGGTTGGCTCTTAACCGAGCTCACTTCAGAAGAGTGAAATATTTGGGTCACCAGTCCTAGGTGGTTTTTCCCTTAGCAGGGTTTCCACATTAAAAATATATGTTTCAATGTGTATGATTGTTGTGGATTGTGATTTTTTTCTTTACACATTACTTTATCTACTTTGATCGATAATCATGGTATTGATTTACTAGTACTCAGTATATGACAAAAGTTTAAAATTACAGTATACATTTCACCAAGTTGAATTGTACATTTGAAATTGTTTTTATATGTACATCTAGGAGAATTTTGGACTATAGGATAATTGAGAACCAACTGATTCACCCCCCCCCCCCTCTCCTCAGTTATTCGAACAGAAGTGCTAAATGATAACCACTCATTCATTGACTCTCAATTACCATGAAGAACATACAATCCACAACCAAAATATCTAAAAGGGTTTTGAAATGATTTTGATTATTAATTTGCATAATATAGCCAAACCCAACCAAACATGTATCAGTATAGAAGGTGCTAATTTTTTACCAGTGCCTTATCCACTGGGCAAAATCTTTAATACAAATGCAGAATACAGAAACTAACTATTGTCAAAGATTCAAAGCCATAAATACAACTAACCCAAGCCAATACTTCTTATAAAATCCTTGTGCAGACCAAATGATTGTATGTCTTATCCAGAGCAACATTTAATTTCATCCTAGATCAAAACTAAGGAATAACAACATCCACATAGATAAACTCTATGAAATGAATCAGAAAACTCATAACTCAAGAAAGACACAAATGAGAGACCTAAATCTGGAGTATTTGTATTAAGTATGAATAATCATGTTTTTGTATCAATTTGCTTCAAAATATACACCACTTCAATCATAGAAAAAGACCTAAAAATTTATATTCTATACTAACACAGTCTAATACAATCTACTATATCCCTAACTGGAAACTCATATGCAGCTTGATCACTCATTTTTTTCCCACCCCTTCTAAATGATCTTGGAAATCATTTTATATAATAAGGATTGTAAAAATATTCAGATCATTTAGGAAAAAACCCTAATGACTCACCATGAAAGACAAAAATTCAACAGAACCAACAACTGAGTTGTTATAAGATAATTGTGTATTGGACTGCAGGTCCTTTGCAATAACTTCAAAATTGTTATTATTGGCCAAGTAAACCTTTGTCTTTATTCCTTCATGCACAAAAATATGATTTTTAGCTTCTAATCACCTCAGGATGTTGGATAATTTCCACCTGTTGAAGGAACAACGGGATGTTCTTATTTATTCTATTCATCTAGGGTATATTTGTGCTTCTATGAAATCTGATTTCTTGCAATCCTTCCTTTATCCAAAAGATCAAAACTGGTCAAATGTGATCTGCACAACCACCATCCTGAATCCATTATCTCTATTTGTCAATGCAAATCAACCTCACAGAGAAAAACCAACCACTTTCCTACACTATCACACCTTGAAAACCTCAAAAAGATTTAAATATTCAAATATCTACCTCAACGGCTACATGTGGCGTGGAAACTCCATCAACAGCTAAGATCAATCTTTAAATTCATCATTAAAATGTGGTTGTTGATCTCCCTTAAAATACCCGTGAGCTCATAATCCCAGGAAACATGGTAGTTCCATGTAGCATTTTTGGTCCCACTTGACTTTCCTCATCAATCTAGACACGTGTCACTCAGGCGTGATCCCACGATGAATAAAAAATAGTGCATCTTTGTTTAGTGGCATCATACCAACTATCTGATCTAAACAGATCTACCTTACCTTTACCTCCTTTAAAGTCTCAGACCACAATCACAAAGTGGCTACGTTTCAGTCAAGCGTGATGCCTTGAAGAATAACCATCGTGCACTTTCTGTTTTAGGCATTATGCCTACCGTTAGATTGAAAAAAATTTGACTGACCTTTACCTTTTGGTGCCACTTAGGAAAGATCTCTGATGGATTAAGGCATCACGCCTATCGTCCAATCAAAAAAAAATTCCCTACCTTTAACTTTCTTTACACCCGACCAAGTCCCGTTACTAGCCACGTGACACACAAGTGTGATGTCTTGAAGAGTATCATCCTCATATCTTTCATCCATGGGATAGCACCCACTATTGGATTAAATCTGATCTGACCAAATCTTATCTTGTCTCTATCTTTTAAAATGTCAGCCCCACAATCTCAGGACGAACGCATGTCATTCAAGCGCGATGCCACTATGAGTATCTTCGGTGCAACTTCTAATCAAGGCATTACGCCTGTTGTTGGATCAAAATAGAATTGCTCAACATCTTTTAATAAATAAAACATCGTAGAGACTTGGGACTTAGGAAAAATTAAAACACGGGCCCCTCTTGGACTTAGAACTTAAAAGAGACAGCCCCCCGCATGACAACTTAAGGCACATGGGTAAAAGAACACTTAAGTGGCTCCCAAAAAGGTAACACGGGAAAATAAAATGCATGGGAGACATAGGGCCAAAACCAAAACTAAGGGTTGGAACAAAAATACAATTAGGGCTTAGCACAAGAAAAAATTTGCAGTCCTAACACTGTTGAAGAAAGGTCTAGTGAAATTTATACAGAATAAGTCTCAAAGAAAATCAAGAAAAAATTTCATAACAAAATGAAGGAGATTGAGGCAAGAGGAAGCATGATATATGAAGAGGTTTCTACTCTTACAAGGATCACTCGGATTGTCATCAGTAGCTCTTCCAGCATCACTTCAAAGGAAGTTGCTCCTCTAGTTGTGAAGGTTGAGAAGGCTAAGAAAGAAATCCCTTCCAGAAAAAGGAAGAAAGGTCTTCCTGCCCCTACTCTGTCTAAGGTGAAAAGAGTAAAATCCAAAGTCACCAAGGATAATATTTTTTTAGTAGAATCTAGAGAAAAATTAGATAAGGAACAATTCTGGATTGAGGTTCAAATTAAGAAGGCTATAAAGGTAACCCAAGATCCCTTTGGTGTAGATATTTTGTTTGACATGCTTTCACATGGTAAGGTCTATGAAGCTGGTATTTTGTATGAGTCTTCAACTTCAAAAGGAAAGGAAAATATAACATAGGCATTTGTATAGTATTGTGTTAGGTTAGATTTTGATGTAGATAGTTTCAAAAAAGATACTTCAAAATCTCTATGGGTGGGATTAAATAGAATATGTACATAGGCAAAACAAATAGACAAAGATATTGTCAACACAATCATTGATAAGGTTTCCAATCTTGTGAAGAAAGAATTTAAGGAAAGCTTTGTGGCAATTGGTAAAGATGAGGTAGCTAGGAAAAGGAAAAGAGTACACATTCTCATGAAAAATAAAAGTGTTACAATTCAAATAAAGGGAGAGATTATTAGTGTACTAACTAGCATGGTAGGTAAGTTGGGTATGGTGTCTAATGATGATAAATAAAATCTCACTAGTCTTGTTCGAGAATACAATGACGAGGAAATTTACACCCTTGATCAAAATCCTTTGAAAACAAAAAATGTACACTCTCTAGTTAGAATTTATGCTCTGGTAGGTCCATCTATTGCTGAAGCATAAGTATAGGAAAAAGAAGAAAAAAAATTGAAAAAGAAGAAGAGAAGGAAGTGGAGAAAGAAGTAAAAGGAGAAGAGGAAGAGGCAACTAGAAAATATGAAATTGTTGCAAAATAAGTTAGTATCGGTGCGTAGGTGTATAATATAGAAAAACAAAGGAAAGGCAAATAACTGGCAACAAAAATTATTGAGAGAAGAGAATAGATTGGAAGCAATTTCACCAGTACGCGTTCTAATGATACATTGAGGAACCTTCTCGCCTCTCCAATCATGTTTCACCATGTTACTACTATTGGAAAGTGATCAAATATATATAGCATATATTTTTTCATTTATGAAAACACTAATTATTGGCATGATCGCTAGGAGTACAGTCCAGTTGTGGTTGTTCAGTTTTGGAAAAATGACCAAGTCTAGGAAGTGGTTCATAGAATATAGTTGCATATTTTTGTCAGACGAGCACAGTATGTGATGTGTTACATCATGCGAGCTTAAATGGATATAGTATGGAATGTATTATATCTTTATTTAAGGTCACTTACATTTTGGATTTGATTGGTGAGAGTTACAACATGTTTTGGGTACACGAAGACAGTATAGCAGTAAAACATGGCAGATGAGTGGTCGTGATGATTAAGGGAGTAATGTGTGGACTATAGGAGTGTTAATTAGGATTTTGGTTGGGTCTTATCCAATATTTGTTTATGTATGATCATCCTTTGTGTATCTACTATTGGTTTATGTGTTGGACACATTTGGTGAATCTTGATCGGTTCTAGAAAGGGATCAAAAACTAGGCTTATCACCAGGACTCGTGGATTGGGAATCCTATTGAGAAGATATCCTCCTTATCATAAAAACTCATTTAATTATCAACCTAGGGACGTGCTACTTGAAATGGGGAAGCAAAATATATGCATCAAGAATTGATTCAGGCCACGCTATTCTTGCAAGAAACAAAATGCTTGAAAGGAAATCTAGTTTATGGCTACATGAAATGAAATGCTTGAAAGATGAATGCAAAAATATTAAAGCTTGAATAATGAAAAGCTTGAAACTCCAAACCATGATGTTTAAACTATTCTGCCACTTTGGCTACAGGAAGTGATAGCTAACCCATGGCTTTGGCTACATGAATATTTTCAACACTAGAATTGAAATAGCAAGGTACAAGAATGAAAAGTACAGGAATGGAGCTATCTAATGTGGATTCCTCACCAAGTGGGCCCCCTTGGATGAGTATCCAAAACTCATTTACTCAGTATTTTCTTTCAACACTTCACTAGCATTGATTCAAGGACAAAGTACAATTGTATTCATGAAAGCTAGAAAGTAATAGAATGGAAACTATATCTTCTGAAAAACTAATGATGTCATCTTTCTCACGCAGGAGTGGGGATTTATTTAAAGGAAAAGATATCTAACATCTAACTTCTCACACCATAAAACAAGCAAAGACTTTATTACACATCTAGAAAGAAGGAAAGATATTATCCGTAAAAGTGAGAAAGGAACTATCACAACAGGAAAGAAGAACAAATCTAGCCTCTCACTATCTCCTAGATTTTATAAAGAACAGATTAACTTCTTGACCTGATCTTTTTCCATCTTCTGCCAACTTCATCTTCTCACAATTGTAATCTTAGTTGTATTAACTCCTTTGTTAATTGGCTAGCTGCAGGACCGGGTCTGATTGTCCAACGCATGGGCACGTTTACGTGGTTATCCTTCTTTAGTAATCATGATATGTACCAAGGTGTTATAATATAGACATCCAGGATAAAATCAATCCAAACATGCATACGTACATTTCCATTCAATCAGCTAACTACCGATAGAAACATGACCACAACATATACATATTTAATATAGCATTTATGGATATTTATGTATTTCAAAGTCTTAAAAACATATCAGATTTCTTTGTGGCTGCATGCTACTTAATATCATGAAAATAGCATATTAGTTTGGAGAAAAGTATAATGAAACTAGGAAACAGGAAATGGCAGAAACTATCCTAGGGATTAAAAAGATGGCATAAATATGCCTTATCATTTCCCCCTACAAAAGCTATTGTCGGTCCTCAGACACTGTCACATTGTGAATCTGGGCGAGCATTCTAAAATCTTCTATGGTTTTTTTCTCCACTGGTGTTGTCCTGGTGTCAATAGAAATTATTTGTGTGCTCAAGCTTTCTCTTTTGACTGGCCTCTAGCTTCTCATTCACCTCATTTTCTATGCAATTGTATAGTGGCCACAGGAGGAGAGGAGGCTGGAAGGTAAGAGGAAGCCATAACTCTGGCCTTATTTTTCTTCCTAGGTGGATATACCAGTGAACCCTCTGCATAGTATCTCTAAAATTGATTAGGCTAGGTGGTTCAACCTTCCTTAGTTTCGTTGTCAATCTTCTCCATCTCTGCATGAGGCCCTCTGATTCCCTTTGTCCCTCGTGGTAGGGAAGTTCTTCCAAATCTTTATAAACTTGTTTCTTGCAACCTAATATTTGGTCTCTATATTCTGGTTGATGAAACCCATAGCCTATTTCTAGCCAATCATAATACATTCTTTTGGGTTTACCATTTTCAGGTTGCATGGGTAGCTTGGCTGCCTGGTATTTTTCCCTATATTTCTTTAACTGCCCTCCATAATTGATCTTGTTTCTTTCTCATGACATTAGGGCTGGAAATTGCACATCTCCAATAATGAATAATGGATTTCAATCAGTAACAAAAGGAATGACATAGTTGTGCAGGTACAATTCACAAAGAAAATTCCTGATAGACTCAGGTACCCTCTCATAAGCATCCAAAAATTCTTTTGGTGAGGCTATTCTTGGGTTGAGGTCTCTGACAATTCTCTTCAATTTGAACATAAAAGATTGTTCTTCCAGACATAATGCATATACCCTTGGGGGTGGTCTGCATTCCATTATATAGGGAATCAACTCTACTACTAAATTGAATATGTGTTGCAAATATTGTACTTCCTGCTTCTGCCTATCAATTTATTTCCTTAATTTATCCCTCTCTATCTCCCACATTGATTTTTCATACTACATTTGCTTATAAAAATCTAGATATAGAGATTGAAAAGTTATCTTTGTTTGTCTAGTTTCTGGACTCTGCCCTTCATTTTTCCCTTCTTCTCTGTTCCTTGCCACATCTTGAGTTGGCTCATTCATAGATGGAGGTTTCCATAATATCATTTTCAATTTGGCATTTTTATCTATCAATTGTTCAGTTATGAGATTTTTAAACAAGGCTGGCAAAGATAACTTCTCACGCGAGGGTTGTCAAATTGCAAGAATGGCTAGAAAAAATGGCTGCAGAAGTATGATGATAAAGGACATTGTTTCAAATAATAATGGCAGAGAAAATAAAGAATAATTAATGAGGATGTGTTTTTAATAGCCCTGCCCCCTAGGAAAAAGGTGGCAGGTGTCCACACATGCAGTTTAAAAGGACAGTGACGTTGGAATGATTGCTATGTATTAAATAAGAATTGATTGTGATCATGTAAGAATAAGTAAGCTTATTGAATAATAATTGTGTATACATACCTAAAAGTGATTTACTAGTGAATGCCCAAATTTTGAAATATTTGTTGATGTATGCCAAGAAAGGTAGATCTGTGAGGCAATGATGACATGGAAAGATGAGTGACATGGAAGAAAAATGAGGTGAAGTGAAATGGAATGAGTTTATTACTGAAAGGAGGGGTTTCCTTGGGAAAAGGAAAATTTATTAGGAACTGGAAGACATAAGAGGATTAGAGAGAATGGAGAGGAATAGTATTTTTCTCAGGTGCAAGAGGATCTTTAGTTGTAGGAGGTACTTCAAATTTCCACAGGAACTCAACCTTTGTGATTGGTTTTGTTGGAATAGTCCCAAAGGATAACTGAGGGGGGGGGGTGAATCAGTTATCAACTAGTTTAATTCTTTTCTTCAATTAATTACTAAAAAACATTAATCATTAACACTTTCATATAAAACAAGATAGTACACAATAATTTTGGTTACGGGGAAACCAAATAGGTAAAAACCCTGGTGGGAATTACCACCCACAAAGAATTGTACTTGAGTATAATTATCCCTATTAGAAGATCTTGCAACCCTATTAGGAGTTGTTCTTTACAATGCAATAAGTAAAGTGGCTTGGTTAAGGATCTGACCCTGTTAGGATTCTTTTACAAGTGACCCTATTAGGGGTGAGGACTCACTGTCCAAAAGCTCACTGCTAGAATGATGAAGACTGCAACCTTCAGTAAAACAGATATGCACTATATCTGATAAATGAACTGTTTGAGTAGACATGTTATCTTGATCAGTCCCAGTGTATTGTATTCTTTCACTTCTTCTTCACATAGATCTTTTTTTGATGAATGAAATTTCTTTACTGTACCAAAACAATGGACATTTTGTTTTGTACTTTTTATGTCTTTCCTCTTATCATTCACACTTAGTGTTCACCAAATGAACTACTATAAGTATCTTCCCCAAAATATGTGATCTTAGTCAGCTTTAGGAGTCCCTTTAATACTTATTTAGTCAGCCAAATCAAGCATGCAACCTGATTAGAACCACACAATTCAAATTGAATAGATGCGACGCTTCACATAGTTGGCTCTACCAAATTGACTCAATCATCTCACCTTTGATAGAACATGTTTAGCACCTTTAGATAATTATTGTTAACTCATAACTAAACATGAATACAAACACGCATATCTTGAAGATAGGCACAACTCAAGAAATAATGTAATTACGTTGGCTCTTCACAGATAATCTTCAGAAAATGTAACTGCCACAATAGATTAATCATAACTCAACTGAAACTGCATACCTGACTCTGCGTGAATGTACATGGTGTAGTAACTATGTCTGAAACATAAAAATAACCATGCAAGGCTTTCATATGTCTATACTAAAAACTAAATATAGTTCACTGTTGTATACTATATGTTGTCATCAATGAAAAACATACAGTCAATTATTTGCACAGAAGCAAATCTCCAACAATTTCCCCCTTTGACATTGATGGAAACTTATGATATGAAAAACACCATCAACCCAAAGTATCCTCCTTTTTACAATCTTCTCAATATCCTCATGAAGGGTTCCCCTTTACTGTTGTTTCTCTTCTGACTGTGTTCATTTTCATGACTATATACTCCCCCAGAGTATATGCTCCCCCTTACTAATACTCCCCTTTGACATCAATGGAAAAGGGTGCCAAACATCATGAAGCATAGGTACTACTCTAGAAGTAGAGTAGTCAATCATTCATCAGTCACCAGGGACTAATGTTCTTTGCTGCAAATTCTAATCAGACTCAGGAAAGGGAATTACTCCCAGCTTCTCCCTGAGATACTCAAAACTATCTTCTGATAAAGGCTTTGTAAAAATATCTGCTAACTGTTCTTTAGTGCTCACATAATCTAACTTTACTTCTCTGTCTACAACTTTTTCTCTTAGAAAGTGATATTTGATCTCAATGTGTTTTGTCTTTGCGTGCATCACAGGGTTCTTTGACATATTGATAGTGCTAGTTTTATCACAGTGAATAAAAATAGGATAATCAATCTGAATACCAAAGTCTTTAATCATCTGTTTGATCCAAACCATTGTTGAACAATTTACTGTTGTTGTAACATTCTCAGCTTATGCTGTCAACTGAGAGATACAGTTATGATTCTTGCTTGTCCAAGTAACCAACTTGTCTCCAAGAAATACTGCTCCTCCTAAGGTACTCTTCCTGTCATCAACACAACCTGCCCAATCTACATCTGTATACACATGATGTTGTATATTCTCTAATTTAGGATACCATAAACCATAGTCTATAGTCCCTTTTAAGTATCTGAATATTATTTTTATTTCCATTAGGTGATTTTGTTTAGATTCAACTGCAAATCTTCCAACAATGCGAACTGCATTGGAAATATCTGGTCTAGATTGAGTAAGATATATGAGTTTTCCAATCATAGACTTGTATAGTGTCTTGTCAACTGTTGTGGAATTATCATCTTTAGAAAGTTTGCTTCATGTTATCATGGGGGTGCTTGCTGGTTTGCAATCTTCCATTTTTAAAGTCTTCAATATTTCCTTCACATACTTAGACTAATTTATAAATATGCCTTTGTCTGTTTGTTTTACATTCAATCCCAAAAAATATTTTATAGCTCCAATCATGCTCATTTCAAACTCACTTTGCATCTCTTTGGAAAATTCTGCACTAAGCTTGTCATTACCTCCAAAGATAATCTCATCAACAAAAATAGCAACAAGTAGTAATCCTTCATTTTTCTCTCTTATGAATAAGTTACAATCTATTGCTCCTCTTCTGAATCATATCTTTGTTAAGTAACCATCAAGTCTCTCATACCATGCTCTTGGGGCCTGTTTAAGTCCATAAAGTGCTTTCTTTAGTCTGCATATTGTTTCCTCCACTTTTAAACATGTAGCCATTTCAGAAAAGTGGAAGTTTTGCGTCTTAGTGAAGTTTAATTGTGTTTGACTCTAGGTCAATGTCCTTTAAGTATTTGGGAATCACCATCGGATTTTCCATTTTTCCCTTCTCCCTCCACATTCCCTTAGCCAGGTGGATTTCCCCCTCACGCATGATAAGTCCGCGGGTAGTCTAGTGCCTAATCCGATGGGGGTTCTCGCATCATTTTGATTCTTGCAGAACTAATCATCACTGGCGGAATATTTCGTTCAACAGTTAAACAAGAGCTTGCGGAATTTCAGAAATCATCTTCTCCATTGCGGGTTTCTACCAGCGAAGTTGATTTTTCGCTTAGTACGAATGGCAATATTTGCAGAAGTATGTTATGAAAAGAAATGGTCTTGGACAGTGGAATTGTTACCTACAGCATAGAAATGGATCCGGGGAACAGTTAAAAGGAAATTTGGAATCAAGAAAGTCTCAAAGCGGAGAATTAGAATTCAGCTTCTCCGTGGTGGAATTCTACCTAAGAAGGTAATTCTTTGCAAAGGCAGAAAAGAAGAAAGAGCGCTGTGGTGGACCCCACAATGGGTTTTCGAAGCACTTTTTTAATTTTCCGGGTAAGAGAGAAATGTTTAAATGTTGACTCGGAAATTAAAATAAAGTATTTGCGGAGAGCTGAAAATTGCTTTCTCCGCAAGCGGAGTTCTCACCCGTAGAGAGATTTTCTGCAAGCAAAGAAACGCACCCAATGTTATATTAGGCATATTTTCTCTAAGTGGAGCACCCCGATTCTGATTTTCCGCAAGTCCACGAAAAATGGAAAAGTAAGGAGAAAGAGCGAAGAGCGACGAATGCGGTGCCCAGACATGAAGAATTAGTTCCAATAGTGGTTGCTGCCAAAGCTTGTCGGACAAAGATGGAAAAAGGAAAGGAGGCCAAATGATTTAACTTCCCCATTTATTTTCCGTTTCTTTTCCCTGGTAATTAGTTAGCGACAAAAGTGGTTTCTTGCCATCTGTCATTTAGAGGGAGATGAACCAATTAAACTTCCTTTGTAACGGTCATCCCCTGGCTCTATATGTATGAAGTTGAAAGATTAATGAAAGGTCGGCAAATTTTTGGTGTGG
>MU221942.1:183017-193161 GCA_018584345.1 Thuja plicata | reverse complement strand
ATGAAAGGTCGGAAAATTTTTGGTGTGGAATACTTGATGTTGCAGAGACAATTGAAGGTGTTTTATGTCAATTATTTTATGTTCCAGTTAATTAGATGGTTCTTTCTCTTAGTCTAAGTTACATTAAAAAAGAAAGGATGTTTCATTCTTTTGTTGCGAGGATGTGAATAAACCTCAGTAGGATGTGCTATGGGATATTCATAGAAGAGCTAAATAGAAGTTGTTAATGATATGATTCTTTTTCTTAATCTGAATTGCAGTAGGAAGGAAAAGATGTTTCATTCCTTTGTTTTGAGGATGTGAATGAACCTCAGTAGGATGTGCTGTGGGATATTCGGAGAAGGATTCATTAGAAGTTTTCATCATTTCATTTATCTCTCTGTTAGTAGTTGTTGTAGATTAGTTAGTGCTAAGTGTATGAATTCATAAGATGTGTGAGTTCTATAGCTTGGTTTATAGATTAGAAAGCTCTCCTTGCCTGGATTAAGTTCTGTTTAGGCTTAATTCAATTTGCCTCTTCTGCTCTCGGGTTAAGAGCATACCCTGTGTTAGTTTTAGGATCAAAAATAATTCATTGCATATCATTCCAAAAGGGAGTTGTACCTACCAATTCAGAGAAAAGCCAGTAATCAGAGAACAGCTTTTCAACTGTTGTAATCAGATATTGTTCATAATGTGGGCACTAAGAGTTATATTCCTAAGAAGTAAGAAAGGAAAAATTTGTTTACTAACACATACCATGTTTGGTTTGTCTGATAGATTAAATCCTTCAGGTTTTCCTATGTAAACTTCTTCCTTCAAGTCACCATTCAGAAAAGCTGACTTGACATCCATTTGATATACTTTAAAGTTCTTGAATGTTGCATAGGCCAGAAACAACTTGATAGCTTCCAGTCTTCTCACAGGGGCAAATATATCAGTGTAGTCTATTCCTTCTCTCTGCGCATATCCTTTACATACCAGTCTTACTTTGTTTCTTACCACTGTACCTTCTTCATTCATCTTATTCCTGAATATCCACTTTGTTCCAATCACATTCTTGTCATGGGGTCTAGGGACCAGTTCCCATGTATCATTCTTGATTATCTGATCCAATTCTTCTTGCATAACACTTTTCCAATCTGAATCATTGCATGCATCTTCAACACTTAAGGGTTCAATCTGAGAAAGTAAGCATACCTCTTCATCAATGGTTGAACCTTTTACTCTGGATCTTGTCAAGAATTTAGCGCTCTGATCTCCAATGATATCTTCCTCGGAGTGGTATTTAGATGTGTATTTTGAGTTTTTAGGAGTGACACTCTCATCTGTAATTTTTGATTCTTCTTGACTTGGTTCAGGATTGTTGCATGAAACATCAATATAGTCAAACATTTCTTTAATAACTATGTCCTTATTGATAGGTTTGGGTTCATCTTCAATCATGGGAGTACATTCATAGTATCTTTCTTGAATCATAAATTTCTCATCAATCTTTACATGATTAATTTCAATGATCTTCTTTAATCTTAGATTAAAACATTTATAAGCTTTGCTTTTAGTAGAGTAACCAAGAAAAATACCTTCATCGCTTCTAGCATCAAACTTTCCAATACTATCATCTCTCTTGATGTAGCACTTGCTTCCAAAGATTCTAAAGTATTTTACAGTGGGTACATTACCAAACCAAAGTTCATAAGGTGTCTTGTCTATGCCTAGCCTTAATTGGATTCTATTGATAGTATAGACTGTTGTATTGACTGCATCTCTCCAATAGGTATGAGAAACATTTCCTTCAATCATGATAGTGCATTTTGTCTCAAGTATTATCTTGTTCCTTCTTTCTGCTATCCCATTCTACTGAGGGGTTCTAAGTTCACTTAACTAGCTTTTGATTCCATGTTCTTCGCAGTAATCATAAAAATGGTCAGAGGTGAATTCTCCTCCTCTATCTGATCTTAGACATTTTATCTTCAATCCACATTCATTTTCAACCTTAGCTTTGAATACTTTGAAATTTTCAAAAGCTTTAGATTTGTCTTTTAAGAATGCAACCCACATCATCCTTGAGAAATCATCAAAAAAAAAATGAAATACCTCTCTCCATAGTATGATCTTGTTTGAGTTGGTCCACATAGGTTTGTATGTATCAGATCTAATTCATTCTATGTTGATTTCTATTTTCTTCTGAATGAGTTCCTCACATGCTTTCCCATCACACATTCCCTGCACATAGTATCAACTGGTCTTGCAATACTTGGAAGGTCTCTTACTACCTTTACATTACTTATCTTTACTATGTTGTCAAAATTGATATGACAGTCTCTTGTGCCATAGCCAACTAGCATCCACTTTTGCAACAAAACAACTTTCTTCAGAGTTGAGCTTAAAGACATTACCTTTGGTCTTTGAGCCTGATGTAATCATGTCTCATTCTTTGTTGTTAATGATGCACTTGTCTTTGAATTCCAACTGATATCCTTTGTCAAGCAATTGTCCAACACTTAGAAGGTTGTGATGTAAACCATCAACATAAAGAACATCATTTGTTTTGTTCTTTCCATCTAAGGTAATAGAACCTCTTCCTATGATAGGTTTGGGAGTGTTATCTCCAAATATAACCATGCCACCTTTGTACTTATCTAGATGTACAAATCTATCTTTGTCACCTGTCATGTGATGTGAACACTCGTTGTCTATGATCCAGTCTATTCTGATGTCTTCTTTGGAAACTAATGCTAACTCTTGTGTTTCTTTTTCATCTTCAATGTCCATCTCCTCAAGCATTTTCTCAATGTCTTTAATGGAAACAAATCCTATTTCATCTTCTTTCGAGTCATCATAAGTTACACCATCTTCGACATGATAGCATTCCTTAGTGTATTTGGGCTTGTAATCTGATCTGAACTTCTTGACTCTTGTAGGACACTTGGATGCAAAGTGGCCAACTTTTTTGCATGAAAAAAATTTGAATGGTAGTTGTCCTTCATATTTCCCTTTACCTTTTCTTTCCTTCTTTTTAATCATAGCAATGATTTCTTCTAGTTCAGTGCCAACTTCTTCCTTCTCATTAGAGCTTCTTAAAGATTTCTTACCATGGACTGAGGCTTTGAAAGTTGTTTCCATTTTAGGTTATGTATTTAATCTTGATATCTCAAATGTAGATATTTTTCTGATCAGGGTTTCTCTTTTGAAGTCCTTTGAGAATTGCATGGTTTCATCCAAAATGTTAATCTTGCTTTCATAATCTGCTATCAATGTGGTCATTAGTTTTTCCATTATATCATCCTCTGAAATTTCTCCACCATTGTTCCTGATACCTGATACTGCTTCATTAATCCTTTGAATGTAAGCTCTAATGTTCTCTTTAGGTAGCATCTCTAAATTATTGTATCTTTTCTTCCATGTCTTTCTGCGTGCATTCTTTTCTTGGATGTCTCCTTCAAACATATATTCTAAGTATTTCCAGATTGAATATGCTTTTTCTTCCTTCTTGATCTCAAAAAATTCACTGTCAGATACGACACTGATTAGGACCTCCTTGGCAATTGCATTTTGAGTGAATACTTCTTTTTGTTTATTTGTAGAGTCTTCTTCTACAAGGTCTTTCAAGGTGGGAACATCAATTTCATGAGTAGCAATCTCATAGATCTCAAAACCAATGCACTGAAGATGTGTTATCATTTTGTTCTTCCAATCAAGATAGTTCTCTCCATCAAACTTACGACTCTCTTTCCTGAAGTACGTCATTTGATCTACCTTAAGCTGTTAGGATTTCTCTCCAAGGCACTTGGCTCTGATACCAATTGTTGGAATAGTACCAAAGGATAACTGAGGGGGGGGTGAATCAGTTATCAGCTAGTTTAATTATTTTCTTCAATTAATTACTGAACAAAATTAATCATTAACACATTCAAATAACACAAGATAGTACACTTGACAATCTTGGTTACGGGGAAACCAAATAGGTAAAAACCCTGGTGGGAATTACCACCCATAAAGAATTGTACTTGAGCATAATTATCCCTGTTAGAAGATCTTGCAACCCTGTTAGGAGTTGTTCTTTACAATGCAATAAGTACAGTGACCTGGTTAAGGGTCTAACCCTGTTAGGGGTCTTTTACAAGTAACCCTGTTAGGGGTGAGGACTCATTGTCCAAAAGCTCACTGCTAGAATGATGAAGGCTGCAACCTTCAGTAAAATAGATATGCACTATATCTGATAAATGAATTGTTTGAGTAGACCTGATGTCTTGATCAGTTCCAGTTTATTGTATGCTTTCACTTCTTCTTCACATAGATCTTTTCTTGATGAATGAAATGTCTTTACTTTCCCAAAACAACGGACATTTTATTCTGTACTTTTTATGTCTTTCCTCTTATCATTCACACTTAGCATTCACCAAATGAACTACTATAAGTATCTTCCCCAAAATATGTGATCTTACTCGGCTTTAGGAGTCCCTTCAATACTTCTTTAGTCATCCAAATAAAGCACGGAACTTGATTAGAACCACGCAAATGAAACTGAATAGATGCAACACTTCACATAGTCGGCTCTACCAAATTGACTCAATCATCCTGCTTCTGATAGAACATGTTTAGTACCTTTAGATAATTGTTGTTAAATCATAACTAAACATGAGTACAAACATGCATATCTCAAAGATAGGCGCAACTCAAGAAAAAATGTAATTACATCGGCTCTTCACAGATAATCTTCAGAAAATGTAACTGCCACAACAGATTAATCATAACTCAACTAAAACTACATATCTGACTCTGCGTGAATGTACATGGTGTAGTAACTATGTCTAAAACATAAAAACAGCCACACAAGGCTTTCATATGTCTATACTAAAAACTGAATACAGTTCACTTCTGTATACTATATGTTGTCATCAATGACAAACATACAATCAATTATTTGCACAAAAGCAAATCTCGAACGGGTTTATGGTAAAAACAAATTTTGTGTCCATTTACCAGTAGCTTGAAATGCACAAGGTCGATTGTGGATAACTAAACTATTCCATTCTCAAAATAAATTATATTTCATAAGGCCCTAGCCAACGAGAGGTTATCTTACCTTGTGTTTCCTAATATCATAAATCATAGAGTAGAGCCCAATCACCAAGAGTAAACCATTTTCTCTGTATGTGTGAATTGTTTCATTTCTTTCATTGTAACTAGACTATTTATGTTTGTTGTAGTGTCATCTTCCACATCTCATCTAGAGTATTGAGCTGCAGGAGTCATTCCTACTGAGCCGCAGCAAGATCCATGTTTAACTCCAGTGTTGTGCATAATGTCTTCTTCTCAAAATCTATAGGCATCATAGTAGACTTCCCTTACACAAAAAAGGTGTGAATCTTATCATTGTTTTCCAGGTTGTCATGTATGCCAAAACAGCTTCCTAAAACCTATCGCTCCAATATTTCCTATGTATTTGGACTATTTTGGTCAAGATAGCCTCAATTTCTCTATTGGTGATCTCTGCTTGACCATTATCCTAGGGATGGTATGGACTAGACTTCCAATGCCAAATGTTATGCTCTTTCATCAACACACTAATCAGAGTTTATATGAATTGTGCCCCTTGATCAGTCACCAACTCTATTGGTACATGATATCTTGTGAAAATATCCTCATATAGGAACTCCACAACCTTATTGTCTCTTTCATTTTTCATTGCTCGGACCTCCACCCACTTAGTCACATAAGATGTGCAAACTAGGATGTAGAAATTATCATTGGATGTAGGGCTGATTGGTTCCACAAAACCCAATCCCCATTTGTCAAATGGAGTAACTAACACTTGAGGAAAGAGAGGCATTTCATCAAAATTTGTAGGTCTTCCCATCCTTTGACATCTATCACAATTTCTAGTGTATTTTTTTGCATCTTTATGTAAGGTTGGCCAGTAGTAACCTATGGTTAACACTTTAATTATTTTCTTTTTTACTGCAAAGTGTCCTCCACATGGCTCATCATGGAAAGCATGAAGGATATCATAGGTCTCATCCTCCCTCACACATCTTCTCATAATTTGATCAGGTATAGTATAAAATAGGCAGTTGGCAATCCAAGAGAAATTGAAAGCTTTCTCTATGAGAAGCCTCTTTTCCTTGGATGAGAAGTGTGGAGGTACCTTGTTAGAGGCTAAGTAGTTGGAAATGTCAGCATACCAAGGTGTACTGGATAAGATGGAGAATAAATGATAATCAGGAAAATGGTCATCAATGACTTGAGAATCATCAGCAATCTGTAACCGTGACAGGAAATCAGCAACTACATTAGCTCACCCTTGTTTATCAACTATTGTGATATCAAATTATTGTAGTATTAGAATCCATCTAGCTAAAATCCTTGTGATATCAAGTTTGTTAGTCAAATACTTAATGGTTTCATGGTCAGTGTGCACATAGATTTGGTATCCGGTAATGTATTGGAGAATTTTGTTGAGGGCATAAATGACATCCAGGAGTTCTTTCTTTGTGACTGTATAGTTCAGCTCAAGTCCCTACAAATTTTTGCTGATAAAATAAATAGCATGCTCAACAACATCCTCTTTCTATCCCAAAAAATCTCCCACAACATAATTAGAAGAATCAATATGAATATAAAATGTCAACAACCAATTGGGCCCCCTTAGAATAGGTGTCTGAGTAAGAACATACTTAATCAGTAGGAAGGACTCGTCACAAGTTGTGTTCCATAGAAATGAAAAATCCTTTGTAAGCAGGGAATACATTGGGCTTGCCATTTTACTGAAGTCTTTGATGAATCTTCTTTAGTGTCCAGCATGTCCTAAGAAACTTCTGACATCCTTTCTTTTGGTTGGTGTGGGCAGGTTCATGATGACCTCTATCTTAGCAAGATCAACTTGAATACCAACAACAAAGATATAATGTCTTAGCACTACCCCCTCTTGCATCATCATAAAGCACTTCTCATTGTTCAAGGACATATTATGTTCCTCGCATCTTTGAAGAACTCTGCCAAGATTAGACAAAGCTTCCTCATAGGGTTCCCCATATGTAAAGAAATCATCCATGTAGATTTCCTTACAGCCATTAGAAATATCAGCAAAGATACTAATGACTTCCCTTTGAAATGTTGTTGGGGCATTAAAAAGGCCAAATGATAAGACTGAGTAGGAAAATGTTCCCCATGGATAGGTGAAGGTGGTCTTTTCTTGGTCTTCAGGAAGAATCATGATTTGGTTATACCCATCGTACCCATCGAGGAATGAAAAATATTTTTTGCCTACTAAGGAGTCTAGCACTTGATCAATGAATGGAAGAGGGAAGTGGTCTTTTTTGGTGGCATGATTGAGCTCTCAGTAATATACACATACCCTCCACTTGCCTCATTTCTTGGGAACTATCACTAATGGAGAGACCCACTAACTTTCTGAGATAGGGTAAATGAAACCAACACTAAGCAATTTTTGTAACTCGATTTTCATTGTCTCCCTTAATGCGGGATTAACATATCTTTGAAAATATATAATAGGGGCCTTTTCCTCTTTGAGATATATCCTATGAGTACACAACTTAGGATATAAGCCTTTCATATCCCCATAATCCCATGCAAATTTTGTGCTATGACCTTTTAATAGCTTGGCTAAAGATATTTGATGTTGAGGGGTAAGATGACTATTGATGTTCAAACAGCACCCTGGAGAGACTTCAAACTATTTGGTTAGCTCCACCATAGAAGCATCTGTGAATGAGGGTACCTGAATTTCATGTGGGAGAAATTGTTGGTAGAGTTTCTTGGCTGCGAGAGATGGAGACAACTCGCAATCATGATACAAAGGTTGCAGGGAGAAGCTATGGGGAGATGAACAGGCCATAGAATATGGACTCAATCCATACTAATTTTGTAGAATGTTTGTCATTATGATATCCTCTTCTTGAAGCTTTAGGAAAGGATCTCTTGTCAAAATCATTAACTGAGCTAGTGAATTGACTACCTCAACCTCTTCTTCTATGTCTGGACAAATCAGTGAGGTGATTTCCATTTGGGGTTGGGAAGGCGGATATAAAGCTAGCAACTTAGTATGTTTACCATCGGAGATGGTCATATCTCCTGAGAAACAACCTATATAAGCATCAATAGTGGATAACTAGGGTCTACTTATAATGATTGGATATCCCCCCAATGTGGCTTTTGGTTAATGTATCATGAAGTCAGCAAGGTATGACCAGGATTCTAAGGTTACAACTATTTCTTCTACCATCCCATCAAGTTTTACCATGGAACTGTCTGCAAGCTACAGGATAGTAGGTGTATTCCTGAGATTGGTAATGTTGAGTTGTTGCATAATATTTTTGGTCATAACATTTATAGATGCTCCTAGATATATCAAAGTATTTTTGATATTTGTCTCATTAATAGTAACCTCAACAATGAGATTGTTAGGGTATGAATATTTTGGGACAACTATTTTTCCAAGCATTATGTCTGCAAGTTTCCCTAAAACATGCACAATATGGGGGTCATTTCTTTTTTGGCTAGGATTCTTGAAACATGATTCTTTGATAGCCTTTCCATAGGTTGGAACATCCTTAATAGATTGAAATAATGGGATTTGAACACTAATGTTTTTGAGCTGATCAAGTATGTTAAAAATTACTTCATTAGAAGGCTTAGGATTTTTAGTTTGCAGCCTTTGTAGAAAAGGAGGTGATGGTTGTTGAATTATATCAGGCATTATGGTTGTGTCAGATGGAGTAGTATGGGACTCATTTGGATGTTCCAGTTCTTCTGAGGAAACATATGTTATTACAGGTGGAGTTGGAGCAGGTAGTGTAGTACCAGACCACAAATGGATATCATTTCCATTTATAGCATAGGCAGGGTAATGGGTAGGGTCTATAATATAGACATTCTATTATTGGGATGGAGGCATATTATTTTTATTTGGTTGAGGTTTGATAGGAAGTTAAGTAGACCATGGAGGTGTAGCAGTGGCGGCAGGAGGTGGAAAAGTTGCTTGTTGTTGTGGCTAAGGAGGTGGATACAGGAATCTGTGTAGCTAGTTTGGCCATTGTTGAGCTCCTCGCCATTGTTGATTCTACTACCAATTATTCAGTGTTGGTTTCCATACCCCTTGCGATTGTTTCCAATTCCCTTGGGAATTTTTCCTTTGAGGATTGGGTTAATTTGGCAACTGAGGTTGAGGATTATTCCAAGGAGGGTACTGATAATTCATAGGAGGTTTCCATTGATTACTATAAAATAGACCACTAAATGCAAGTGGATCCTAAGGCATACCTTGTTATTGGGCCCATGGTCTCTATTGAGAAACAAAGAATACTTGGTCACCCTCTCCCTCAACTTTCTTGAAATTAGTGGACAACTAGGAAGCCTTTAGATTAGCCACTAGCTTACATCGACAATCTCTCTTCTTCTATCTGCAATGGGGGAAGAATTCTGCCATAACAGATTCTACCTCAGCATGCTTATTCTTTGCCTACATTATTGTTAGAGTAATTTAGCAATTGCTCTTTAGTGCTTAAGTTTCACTTAGGCAGTTTCAGTTAGTCTTAGGAAAGTTTCTATTTCCTAGCAGTTGCCCGTTTAGGGTTTCGACATCCTTTATAAGGATTGTCTGTTTTGTATTTCTTAAGGAGTTGTAAATCATTTCATTGTTGATAATATAGAAATCATTTCTGTCAACATGCATTTGCATTCTCTGGCCTATCGGCCGCCTTAGCTCTTTCTCTCTTTCTGTCTATTTCATTCTGTGTAATAGTCTTTGCATGCAGGTGATCTTGGTTGCATTGCATTTTTGCAATCTCAACATGGTATCAGAGCCACTCTGCAGCTGGCTGTTCGTAGCTTATTGAAGCAGCGAGGGTTTCAGAGTTCTTTTTCGGTTTGTCTCTGGTTCTGGGGGGGTCTCTATTTTTCGGAGCCATTTGAGCCGAAAAGGACTCCACCATTGCGTCCAGAAGGCCCGGGAGAGTCAAAATCATATAAAATTTCGACCCTTTTGGCTACCGGAGCTCTGAGAAAATTTTCTTCCCTACCTGAGGGCCGTACGGACGTGAAAAATCAAAAAAAAAATATTAAAAAAAAACACTTTTTAATGTGTTTTTAGGTATTTTCAGAGCGCGCGCAGTTGTGTTTAAAATCGCACCACCGGGGGGCC
>MU221942.1:116263-171235 GCA_018584345.1 Thuja plicata | reverse complement strand
ATCAGGAGGTGATATCCCGAATCAAATAGGAGCCGGCCTAGAATCCAGAGACTCTTCCTCATCCATAGTTCACCCACAGCTAGAGGAAGTTTCCATTGTGAGGATGGAATTATCGTGTAGCCCTAATTCCTGAGTTAGGGTGACAATTCTAAGCCTGAAAAATAACACATGATATGTTTACGGGGAAACCTTGATCAAAGGAAAACCCTGGTGGGAATTAGTACCCACAAATATTGCACTACTATAATGAACCTGTTAAATTTCCTTTGCCCTGTTAGGAGTAGTCTTTACAATCCAAGTACAATGACCCTGTTAGGAGTCTAGACCCTATTAGGGGTCTTTTAAAAAACCCTATTAAAGGTTTTTGGCTCACTACCAGAGCTCACTTCTCAATAGGATGAAGGCTACAACCTTCTGATAGTTGATATACACTATATCAAAAGTGAACTGTTATGATGACACTATTGTCTGATCAGTTCCATGTATGTGTGGATGCTCTTACTCTCTTAAAGAGATTCATCTCATACTGACTTCATTATACTACTCTTATATATCTTATATCTTCATATATTTGACACTTGTAACATAACTTTACATTACATACTTATATGTTCATACCCGAATAGACACGACCCAAAACAAGACTTATGGTTGGCCCTAAAACATAATACACAATGCTTCCAAACTAATTGGATTAAGCATGTTTACAACATTACTAATCACATCAATACAAACATACTATCATAGGTGCTTGGCCTTTACATAACAAAATAATATACGCTGATCAAAACACTTATTCGACTTTCATGCTCTATCTTCTGGACTGCTGGTCTACTGATCTATCTATAACTTCTGTATTATCATGTCATACCATGTGTGTCTGGACTTAGTATGTATACATCACATAGAACATATATCTAAACACACATACTCTGATTTGATCTCTCACACATGCGTTGATGTTTTGATCGCTGTATAATTCTGTATGTCCTATTTTCCATACTTAGTCATTTTATCTTCTAAGTTATCTTTGACAGAAACTTAGTATGACTTTGTTGCCATGATGACAACACAAAATAAGTCATGCATTCTCAGGAAGTCAACTTTCCAATATTTGTCACACTTATTAGTGATTGAAAATGGAAAAGTAGTAGGATTCGCTATCCTGGTTGGACCTTGAAGTAGATTCTGAGGTTGGTAGATGACTAAAGCAAATGGATTTTCTTCTTCCAGATTATAAGGGTATTGAATTCTCAGATTGGCCAAGGCTTCAGCAAAAGGATTAAGCTCAAATGGTTTTCCTTTGAAGGATGATGATGATGAGGATGTAGGGAGGTTTAACATGGCATCAGAAAATGGCCCATCCTCTTCTTCTTTTGGCACAAAAATTTCGCTTGGTTGATTATCGGGATGATTTCATAGGAATCTTCCTAGAGCGTCTCTTCTTCTTCTATGCATACAAATAGAGTTAAGTGTTGTGGTATTTGGTTGGGAAATTTTTGGGGGTGATTTATACTTTTACTCAAAACAAGAGATAAAAACATAGATGAAAGCAAATTCTACAAATGGTTGAGTTATAACTCGGCTTGACACTGTCCCGGCAACGGTGCCAAAAATGATCGGTTCTAGAAAGGGATAAGAAACTTGACTTATCACCAGGACTCATGGATTGGGAATCCTACTGAGAAGCTATCCTCATCATCATAAAAAATCATTTAATTATCAACCCAAGGACGTGCTACTTCAAACGGGCCAGCAAAATATATGCACCAAGAATTGATTCAGAATACGATATTGTTGCAGGAAACAAAATGCTTGAAAGGAAAGCTTGTCTATGGCTGCATGAAACAAAATTCTTGAAAGAAGAATGCAGAAATATTAAAGCTTGAATAATGAAAAGATTGAAACTCCAAACTGTGATGTTTAAACTATTTTATCACTTTAGTTGCAGGAAGTGACAACTAACCCATGGCTTTGGCTACAGGAATAGTTTCAACACTAGAATTGAAACAACAAGATGTGGGAATGAAAACGACAAGAATGAAGCTATCTAATTTGGATTACTCACCAATTGGTCCCCCTTGGATGAGTATCCAAAACTCAGTTACTCAGTATTAACTTTCAAAACTTCACTATCATTGATTCAAGAACAAATTACAATTATATTCATGAAAGATGGAAAGTAATAAAATGGAAACTATATCTTCTGAAAAAATAATGATGCCCTCCTTCTCACACAGGAGTGGGGCTTTATGTAAAGGAAAATATATCTAACAGCTAACTACTCACACCATAAAATAAGTGGAAACTTTATTACACATCTAGAAAGAAGGAAAGACATTATCCACAAAAGCAGGAAAGGAACTGTCGCAATAGGAAAGAAGAACATATCTATCCTCTCACTATCTCCTAGATTTTCTAAAGAAAATAATAACTTCTTGACCTGATCTTTGTCCAGTTTCTGCCACCTTCATCTTCTCACAACTGTAACCTTATTTGTATTAACTCCTTCGGTCAGCTCGTTGCAGGATCAGGTCTGATTTCCCAGCACACGGGCGCGTTTACCTGGTTATCCTTCTTTACTAATCATGATCTGCACCAAGGTGTTAGAATATAGACATCTAGTATAAAATCAATCCAAAGATGCATACATACATTTCCATTCAATCAGCTAACTATCTATAAAAATATACCATAGCATAATCATATTTAATATAGCATTTATGGATAGGTATGTATGTCAAAGTCTTAAAAACAAATTAGATGTCTTTGTGGCTGCATGCCACTTAATATCATGAAAATAATAGATTATTTTGGAGCAAAGTATAAAGAAATAGGCAAACAAAACATGGCAGAAACTATCCTAGGGATTAAAAGGATGGCATAAATATGCCTTATCAATTCTCTTATGAGCCGACTTGACATATTATGAGATCAGGTATATATGTAAATATTTTTTTGAGATGGGATGGTGTGTGGTGTGTGTGGATACATTGGGATATAAGATTAATATAGAGTATTTTGTGAACTATTGCTAGAACTACTTAAGTATGACAGATGCTTGTATAGTTCATCTTTTTTGATGTTACATTTGCAAAGAAATAGTTTAGTATTGTAAGAGTAGTGAGCTTCTTGTATTACCCCTCATAGAGTCTGAATCCTTTAACAATGATATTAGACTAAATGCAATAATCAACTCCTAAAAGGGTTAGGTCTCCTAACATGGACATTATATTATTAGTACATAATTTTTGGGTACCATCCCCATCGGGTTTTTCACTTAACAAGGTTTCCTCATGGACAAATCATGGTGTTATGAGTTATTTATTTTATGCATGTGTTCTCTTTATTTCATTTCTTACATGGTTAAGTTTGATTTGTGTAAAAAGGAATAAAAGTGCTAAAACATTGATTCAACCCCCACCCCCTCCTCTCAATTTTTCTTGATCCCAACAATTGGTATTAGAGCTTGTGGACCTTGGAGAGAAATCCGGATAACTTAAGGGAGATTCAGATGGATTCAAGCAGTTTGGAAGAAAACCTCAAAGCAATACTAGAAGACTTGGATAAGGCTAATGCTAATAATGTGTAATTAAAGTGAAAAGTAAGAAGAGATGAAGTTTACATCAAGAAGCTTAAAGTGCAAATTGAGCATTCAAGGAATAAAAGGCAAGAACTTGTAGAAAAGATAAAGGAACCTAAAAATAAGTCATCAGATTTGATTGAACAGCTTATGCAAGAAAAGGAAGCATTAAAACATGATTGTGAAGTTACTACTTAACAAATTTCCAAAGAAATTCAGAATGATAAAGATGAAAAGAGTAGAATTGAAGAAACCTTGAAGAGTACAAATGTACAAATGGGGAAAATATAGATTGAACTTGATGATGTCAGTATCAAGTATCAAGAAGTAGAAAAGTACAATTGTATCATGAAAGGAGAACTTGTTGAGGCAAAGATTCATATTGAAAAACTTCATGCAAGCAGTGACAAAATTGATGAACATATGGAGAGACAAAAACCTAAAGGTGATAAGACAAGAGTTGGCTTCAATAAATTTGAATATTCTAAGTCTCAAGAAAATCAATCTAAAGGCAAAGCAAATGAGGAACCTATTCAGCAAAAGAAACCTAATGTGCAAACTAGACCTTTCAGAGGAAGATGCTTTGGATGCAACAAAATTAGTCACATGAAGAAGGATTGCAGAGGTAAGGCTCCTTATAAGTATTTTTTTGGTTATTGTTGCAATTGCTATGAATATAGGCACAAGAAGGCAAAGTGTAGAAAACCTGATCAATCAAGAACTACATAAGATTACATCAGTGAGGAAAGAGAAGCTAAGATTACATGTTACAAATGCAACAACTTTGGGCACAATGCAAGGAATTGCAAGTTACAGGTTAATCAGAAAATATCACATGCTACAAATGCAATAATCAAGGACACATAGTGAAGTTTTACAGATATAATGGACCAATGAGTAACAAGAAGCCACCTACAGTAATAAAGAGGGACATTGGTGATACTAGTAAGAGTATGACTGAGTATATAGATTATTTCAATAAAAGGTTTACAAAGGAAGGAAGGAAGGAAAATGATAAGGTATGGAAGGCAAATGAATTGAGTGAGACTAAGGTTAAAGGAGAATCAGTAGACTATACCTATTGCCACATATGTTGGAATTATTGGAATGATGTACTGAGAGAGGAGGGGTGAATCAGTACCTCTAAAAAATTTTATGTGGTTGGCCCATTAACCTTTGAGTCATCAGATTTGTATATTCCTATCTATTTGTTCATCTTTCTATATGTATATGAAACCATAATATAAGTTCTTTACATGTGTAAATATTCAAGAAACATTCATGAAAACAAATAACACATAACACATGATATGATATCGTAGAAAACTCCTATTAGGAAGTAAAAACTATGGTGGGGATATCTACCCACAAAACTTCACTATCTGCAGATAAGAAGGGAGCTGGTAAAGGGTTACAATTGATCACTTCTGATGATCTACCCTGTTAAGAGTGTTAGTATCTACTTCATTTGAAGCTTTAGCAACACCGCTAGGTGTGCACTCTGTTAAGAGATTTATCAAAGAATGGTTAAGTCCACCTTCTACAAAAGGATTTTAGTTGTGATGCACTTGTTAGAATGAAACTACAATATAAATGTTGATCTGATAGTGAATGAAATCTCTAATTTTTGATAGCAGATCCTGTAAATCTTACAATGTAAATGTAATCACCTTGAGTGATTGAGTGATACCTTGTCTCTGCTCGTCGGTAGCCTTTCTGTGTTCTTGATAACTACTTTGATATGTTTATGTACTTTTCATGAATTCTCTTCTACTGCTTAGATGCTCTCCATGGCTACCATCATTTGTCAAATGATCACAAGGATTATTTATTACAAATGATTAAACATCTATTTATACTAGTTTCTAGCTCTATTCTTGATTAACGCTTTTACAAATTAACTCTAGATCCAAGGTTTACAACTTGACCTTGATCTTTAGTTAGATATGTTTTAGATCCATTAGGATGCTTTAAAAAATTCACAATTTTCTTGCTTGACCCTCAGTAAATAGTTAAAACAAATAAAAACTCTATAAATAGAATTACATTGTTTTATCTGACATGTAAAGTTAGATCCACTTTTTTCAGGTTCTGTATCTGACTGTCGGTTTTGATGGTCAGGTTGTTTTGTCAGTTCTGTTATTTTTGTACTCTATTGGTGTCCCATAATTGAAATGTTCATCAGGTATTCTTTTTATGCTTCGTCAGCAATGTTTTCAATATTGTATCGTCGGTAATGCTTGTCGTCGGTTTGACTCTTGTCAATGTTCGTCGGGCAAGTCTATACTTATCATTTTTACAATAGGCATTTTCATCTCGTTGGGTATCCTTGTTGTCTTCCGGTTATGCTTATATCGATGACCTTTACCATATTTTTCCCTTTAAGTATACTAATGGAAAAACTTAATGTCATCAATCTCCCCCTTTGACATTAGTATCAAAAACTGATATGTGCAACATACTTGATGTACTAGTATGTACACCTATGTATACTTCTTCCTTAGTCATGAAATGACTCCTCCTATGCATATGCTGGTAAGTGTAAGTTTATGTACATATCTATTCTTATTGTACATACATTATACATATCCTCATATAGTATTTTGTACATATGTATACATTCCTCCTTTTTCTACTAAAGTATATTTGTACATATGTATACATTCCTCCTTTTTTGATAATGAGGGCAAAGGTACTTACAACTTTTCAAAAATGTGAGAGTGTGAGGCTTTGATTTCCTTCATCATTTTCTCCCATTTCTCCTTTAAATTCTCAAGATCCATATGCTCAAGTGATATCCTCACATGCATGTCATATATACTGTCTACCACAGACATTTCTAGGGTGGTGATTAGATTTCGTGCATCTTTTATATGTTGCTGCAAAGTGGTGAGGTTTGGAAAAATATGAGCTTGTAGCTCTATAACCTCATTTCTAAATTGTGTCTCTGCATCCCATATTTCTTGTCTCAATCTGTTTACCTCTGTGATCTTTTCATGATGCAGCTTTATTATGTTTGCATCAGAGGTTAAACTTAGTGCACTAGCTGTTAGATCTTAATCTAATTGTGACATCTTATCACTATTTTCTTTTGCAAAATTTTCTAATGTGCATAATTTATGAACTAAGGTAATAGCTTCAAAAATCATAGGTTCTAATTCACTTGCTAGTTTAGATAGCTTTACCTTGTTCTCTGCCACTTCTTGGTTGTTCTTCTCAACTAGTTTGTGTTGATACTTTATCTCTACTTGTTCTTCCATCGCCTTCTCTGCATCAACATTTTGATTTGTAATGGTGTCAGTAAGAACTTCTATTTGTTCCATGACTGATATAATATCTTCAATTTTGATATCTGGAACAATTTGATGTAGAATGTCCCTTGCTTTATCAAGTGCTTGGGCTTCCTTGTGTGCCTTTTTCATTTTCTCTTGAATTGTTTTTCTCTGACACATCACTCCAAAATTTTGAAGTGTTTCAGTATCTAAAGTGGATACATCCCACTTGGGTATCTCAATTACCTCATCAAGTGTGACCGCCAAGATATCTTTCTTCATTGCTTTCTTCTAATTCTTCTTTGGTTGTTTGGCGGATTGGTGCACTACCATTTGTAGACCTTGAGATTGGATGGATTGTGTGGGTGAGGGTTGAGAAGATGAAGCATCTTGTTGTTTCTATTCTGAGTCCACCGATTGATTTTGTGAGGATGTCTCCTCATTGGCCTTGGGTGTATCAACAGATTTATCTTCCTTTTCTTTCATGCTTTCATCCTGCTTGACTTCTTCACTCTTTTCTTTCTCTTCATCTTTTCTCAATGTTTCATCTATTTTATTATCTGCTTCTTTGTCTTTTTCAGTAGACACCTCTTGCTGAGTGTCAGTTGCATCTTTCATCTCTGTATTTGTCTCTTTTGGAGTATCTGATGCATTTTTATTTTGTTCATTACCTGTGTCCTTGGGTATATCATCATCTTTCTTAGACGATTTCTCCTGGCTTGATTCAATATAAATTGCTTGTATCAAAATTTTCATGTTGGTCAGTGTATTGACCTCTGTAGTGTCAATAGTTGTATCTTGTCCATCGGTATTGCCCTGTGCAGCATTGATATCTTCATCTTTTTGCACTTCTTCTATAGGGTCTTTTCCTGTAGTGTCATTGATAATGTTATCCAACCATGATTCCTCATTGATATCATCAGTTATGTTACCTTTTATTTTCAAATATTCTTTGGTAACCTCTTCTTCATTACTTAAGTCAATATGAATTGGACTTGGTGGATTTTGGCTTTCCTCATTCTGTGTTTTGTCAAGAGTAGTGTCGATCCATACTTCATCTATAACTTTAGTATGTCTGGGGCCTGCTGGATCACTCTCTTCTTTGTCCAATTCCACAGATGAGTCATCTTGTATATCCGTGATGATGATGTTTTCCTTCTCCGGGCTAGCTTCCTTAATGGGCTTTTTGAGTATCTTGCACCACTTCTTAATGTTGTCTTGATCAAGATCAATTAGCTTTCCTTTGAGAAATTCATATGCTCTCATTTTTGGTGAGAACTGCTTTTCATATTTCTTCATCATCTCACTTATTTCTTCCTTCTTTGAATCTAAAGGCATAAGAGTAACAAGTACTCTTTCTCTTATTTCTTTTTCTTGATGCAGAGCAAATGTCCATCTAGTAGACAATCTTACTGATAGTTCGTTAGGAACGTCATATTCTGAGAATTGTAGTGGAACATAATGATGTTTGCACATTTTTCCAATTATAGCTTCTTCAATCTTGTTTTGATCCTCTGGATCAAAATTTAACCATTTCCTAATGTTAGGATCAGAAATAGATGGTGATTTTGAGATATTCTTATAGATTTCATAAATTGTGTTTGGAATCAAGGGTTCTTTCCCCTTTTGCACATCTATGTCAGCTTCATCCATAGTTGATTCTTCTAGATCCTCTTTTGTCCTGACCCATTTCCTCTTTTGGTCTGTATTTCCTTAGGTGAGATCGGTTTTCTATTGTAGGTTCTTACTTTACCTTTCTTAAGTGGTGAAGGAGTTGATTCTTTTGCAATTTTGCTTCTTGTTCTGGAAGCGGTTGTTGTTCTTGCTTTCTTAGGTGGAGGAGGAGGTGGAGAATTTGACTGTGTACCCTCTGAGTCATTATTTTTTGTCTCTTCACCGATAGGTGACTGTCCTTTAGTTTGTTCCTCCTTTCCTTCTGTTTCCTCTTCACCTTCTTCAATGACTGCAAATTTCTTGGTTAACTTTTTAACCATTTTGTTCTTCTTGTTCATGATTTTATTGACAGTAAGATATGTCTTGATCTTTGGTTTGGCTTCTTCATAGGTGCCAAATCTTGGTTGCTTGTTGTCAACTGGTTCATTCAATAGTTCCTTGATGCACTTAGTAGCCTATCCTATTTTGATCTCATATTCCAAATGTGATAACCAAGATTTCCTAGGTACTACTGGTTTGATATGGGTAAAATCAGTATCTACCATAAAACATATATCCTCTTTGTATTCTTCTATCAAACTTTTAGGTATCCTATTTCTTGCTTGCATCTTTTCTTTAAATTCTTTGAAGTACTCATTCATTAGGTCATCAAAATATGTTCCTAATGACTCTATATGCTCACATGTTTGTATGGTGACCGGTTTGCTTGTATCCCATACTACTTTTCCTATGGAAGGAAAGTATTCTTCAAAGTAAAAGAATATGCACATAATGAGGGAACCAAACTTACAAGTGTTTGTCTTTGAAGATCTTATGGTGTTCATGTTCTCCTCAAGTTGATTCAACAAAATCTCTGCAAGATCCATCTTCTTTCCTTGTTTGATGATCTTGTAGGCTGTGCTCCTAGCGGTGCTTGCTATGTTATTCATTCTACTGGCCTAGAAGATCTTGTATCCTACCACACATGCACCAAACTTGAGTTCTTTGTCGGTGATAGTGTTGACCTTGAGATCTCTTTTGTCTGATTTTGCACCAGTTAGCTTTTCCACTTCCTTCAAGGATGGGTGCTTGTGAGATTTTGGTTTGTCAGTTGTAGGATATCCAGTAACTGCATGAATAACATCCTTTGTTATTCATTTTGGCTTATTGAGCCAAAAATTCTGGTTATGCATTCTACTGAGAACTATCTTTATCCATTCTATCTTAAAAATTGGGAAAGTGTAATGCATTTGTGAGACCTTTCACTTCCAGATGCTTGTGCTCTTCTTTCAGGTTTCCAGCTTCATCATAGAGTGCTCTATAGGCATTACCTAGGTTCAGATTTCCTAATTCTAAGATCTTACAATGTATATAGGACCTTACATCGTCTATTAGAAAAACCTTAGGTGGGATTCTAGAGAATGCTCTGGAATCATCAACTTGTGATGTGATTTCTGGGTGTAGCTTGTATTTAGGTTCAACACAAGTGTCTCTGCTGATAAGCTTGATCATTTTCTTCTTATCTTCTTTCAACTTTTCAACTCTAGAAGTAGATGCCATCATTTTTCAAAAATTTAGGGCTTTTTATAATTTAAATAGTGCGGTCGGTGAATGCAGGGGCTTACTGAATATCTTTGATCACTCATGAATCCTTTAAGTTGAGTTAGAATCTTGTTGAGGTCGCACTTCAATTTTCTCTTCAATCGCTTTGCGTAGCTCTACTTGGTTGCTCAAATATTGTGGGAGTGAAATGAGTTCTTTCGTCGCACTTTTATAACTTTTGTGCCCTAAGTTGTCATTAATGCCCAACAACTCATCGGTATACAAAGACTGAGTTCGTCAGTTGAGACATAAACAACGTCTTCAGTGTAGGTGCAAAGTGTCAGGATTTCTAGTAGCTTTGGTGACTTCACCGATGATTATCGCTAAAATGGCGATGACAACTTTCATCGGCTCAAGGATTACCGACGTCTATCGGTTTACACTTAGAGACTTTGGTTTTGTGTGATAACCTATACATTTTGGTAAGTAGTGTTAACTTTTCTGTGTGTGCTCATCGATGCTAATTTGTACCCATTAATCGATGGTTGTTTTTCAATAATATTACAAGTAACAATATAGTGCATCTTCAATAATGCTAATTTTGTCTATATGATCAATATGTAAATGTAACCAATACATAATATAACTTGTCATAATGCAGTTCCATACTTACTTGTGCAACTTAGTTGGAGATGTTGATGCTACTTGATCCATTGGATGGGGCGTCATCATTTACATTTCTTGTTCCAGCACCTTCAATGTTTGTGGCTTTTACCCACATCTTGTTTCTCATCTTCTTGATTTCATCAATGGTGTTTCCATTGGGATAAGTGCTTGTTTTTGTCAATCAATCTTTGCAATCTTTTATCACATGTCCAACCTTATGACAATGTAAACATGCCATACCTGGATTGAACCATCCTCTTGTTTTTCTAGTCCATTTTCTCATACATTTGGCAGATATATGACCATACCTTCCACATGTTGTGTAATTTACCCATGTGTTATAGTCCCAAACATATGAGTTACCTACTCTTGTTGGTTTGTAGTCATTATCAAGTTCGTTTGGTGTCCATGCTTTCTTATTCTTTTTCCAGCATTCCTGATATGTATGTCCATTCATTTTGTAGGTAGGACAATACTTGTCCATGTAGGTTTCCTTCTTTGGTTTTGTCACCTTGGATCTGTATTCATATGCCTTGTGTCCTTGCTTGTGACATTTTTAACAATTACCAATGAAAGTAGATTGTGATTGAGGAATACCTTTCATTTTGTTTCTGCAAATTTTTGAGGTGTGGCCTGGTTTTCCACAGTGATTGCATGATAGCTTCTTGGTCCTTGGAGTTGCATAAACATTCATTTGATCTGATTGATTAGATGATTCTCCATTGTCGGTGTACCCTATTCTTGTGTAGTTGTTGACTCTTCTTTGACTGTCAAGGAAATAATCCATTCTTTTGTTGCTATCTTCATCTTTCTTGATCAATTCATTGTGCTGATTCTAAATCTTGACTTCATGCTTTAGTTTCTCATTCTATTCCCTTAGTTCACCGATGATTTGTATTCTTTCAATGAGTTCGGTATTTAATCTGTTTGACTCTTGACTCATAAGAATAATCTGATTGGTGATCTCATGGTGATGATCAGTAAGTCTTTGAATCTCTGATTCTTTTTCTTGTAGCTTCTCAGTGATTTTCCTCCTATCATCAATAGCCAATGTTCTCTCTGATTCTTCTTTTCTTGAATCATTCATGACATCAATCATTTTTACCATCTGAGTCTCTTGACCGATTTGCAGCATCTTGATTTTCTCTATCATATGTAGATTGACTTCTTGTAGACTTGTGATCTCTTCTACTGATGTGTCTGAAGCTTTTCTTGTTGATGATTCAGCATAGTTGAAGTAATCTAGAATCTCCTCTTATTTATAATATTTTTCATTAAGCTTAGTTGCCATGATATTTCTTTCATCAAGCAACTTTCTCATGCTTACTCTCGCCTCTTTATACTGCTCATAGTAAATCTGAATTTGTAATTTCTCATTCTTAATAGTCTTGTCCAGTCTGTACTTTTCCATTGTGTTGATCTTTCTCTTAAGTCTTTAAGCTTTTCAAGAAAGAGACTTAGCTTTGATACCAATTGTTGGAATTATTGGAATGATGTACTGAGAGGGGAGGGGTGAATCAGTACCTCTAAAAAAATTTATGTGGCTGGCCCATTAACCTTTGAGTTATCATATTTGTATATTCCTATCTATCTGTTCATCTTTCTATATGTATTTGAAATCATAATATAAGTTCTTTACATGTGTAAATATTCAAGAAACATTCATGAAAACAAATAACACATAACACATGATATGATATCGCAGAAAACTCTTGTTAGGAAGTGGGTGATCCCACAAAACTGTGTCCCACTTTTTGGCCAACTTTGACACTGAAACGAACATTTTGAAAAAAAAACTTCACTTTCAGACACTTATTGTCATAAAACCATTAAGAATTTGAAGATGATGTAAACTGGTGACTTTTAGAATTTTTTTTCTAGTTTATAAATATATTTTTTTTAAAAAAAATTGGAATTTATTTACATGTCCATTTTTCCTTCTCCTTCAAAAATTGTTTGTCTGAAAAATCAACATTTTTCAGGAGTGACACTCACTTTGATCAACATAACTTTTTCAATAAAAATAATAAGAACATATTTTTTTTGAATTTAGGTTTGTAACACCAATATCTAGAGAATCCATTTGGTCTCATTCAATTTTGTTAAATATTTTATAGTTTATTGAGTTATGAAGTGACATTAACTATAATTTGGATATAGGTTCACTTGGATCGCTCTAACTCTATCTCTATATATCAAAATTCATTTATTATTTTTTTTATAGAAAGTTAACATAAATACCTATATCCTAGATTTTTTTTTTTTTTTTCCCTTATTTACTATTTTTCCAGAAGCGTCGAACAGAAAAGTCGCTAAATGGCCAGACAACCTATGTTTAGTAAAACTTAAAAAGAAAAGTTTTAATAAACTCAATATATATATATAAATCATAATCATTGGAAAGCTTTCTTTGAGTACTATCATCATGTATTTTGGTTTGTCAAATGAATTTATTCGATCCCACAATAATTTATTGTCAAAGTGAATTTTTGTCAGCATTTTGAAGGGTGCAAAGGAGACTTCATTATAGGTGTGAGTGAGGAGTAGAGAGATTATACCAAAGGGATTTTGATTCAAGAGGCTTTTATTTAACCATTTTCAATTTACTCCTTCAAATGGGAGCTCTCAAGGCTTAAATCATCATATTTTCTTAAAAATGTGTAATTTCAGCAAAAATTAGAATGTTCAAAAAAGTGGGACATGCTATTGTGGGACCACCCAAGTAAAAACTGTGGTGGGGATGTCTACCCACAAAACTTCACTATCTGCAGATAAGAAGGGAACCGATAAAGGCTTACAATTGATCACTTTTGATGATCTACCCTATTAAGAGTATTAGAGTGGAGACCTATTAAGATCTACTTCATTTGAAGCTTTAGCAACACCGTTAACTATGCACTCTGTTAAGAGATTTATCAAAGAACGGTTAAGTCCACCTTCTACAAAAGGATTTTAGTTGTGATGCACTTGTTAGAATGCAACTACAATATAAATATTGATCTGATAGTGAATGAAATCTCTAATTGTTGATAATAGATCCTGTAAAGCTTACAATGTAAATGTAGTCACCTTGAGTGATTGAGTGATACCTTATCTCTGCTCATCGGTAGCCTTTTTGTGTTCTTGACAACTGCTTTGATATGTTTTTGTACTTTGCATGAATTCTCTTCTACTGCTTAGATTCTCTCCATGGCTACTATCATTTGTCAAATGATTACAAGTCTTATTTATTACAAATGATTGAACATCTATTTATACTAGTTTCTAGCTCTATTCTTGATTCATGCTTTTACAAATTAACTCTAGATCCAAGGTTTGCAACTTGATCTTGATCTTTAGTTAGATATGTTTTAGATCCGTTAAGATGCTTTAAAACATTCACAATTTTCTTGCTTGACCCTCAAGTAAAGATTTAAAACAAATAAAAACTCTATAAATAGAATTACATTGTTTTATCTGATGTGTAAAGTTAGATCCACTTTTTACGGTTTCTATAACTGACTGTCGGTTCTGATGGTCGGGTTGTTCTGTCAGTTCTGTCAGTTTTGTACTCTGTCGGTGTCCCATAATTGAACTATTCGTCAGGTATGCTTTTTCTGCTCCATCATTGATGTTCTCAATACTGTATCATCAGTAATGATTGTCATCGGTTTGACTCTTGTCAATGTTCATCGAGCAAGTCTATACTTATCATTTTTACAATAGGCATTTTCATCTCATCGGGTATCCTTGTTGTCTGCTGGCTATGCTTATATAGATGACCTTTACTATGTTTTTCCCTTTAAGTATACTAATGGAAAAACTTAATGTCATCAACATCATCCATAATGTCCAAGCATAGCCTTAGGGGGAGCTTTAGAGAAACATAACAAAAAACTATCAAGCCCCTTGTATGTAGAATGAGTTGATGCGAGCTTATAGATAAACATAGTAGTGTATTGGAAGTTTATATCTGTGATCCCATGGTTATACATGTTGTATTGAAAGATCACCAGAAAAATAGATGATTGGAGATTTTTTTTGGTTCATTGGGAAATGTGTCAATTTGAGTGTTGTGAATTATAAGATCATTCTTCAAACCATTTTGATCATCATTCGAGCAAAGTTAAAGAAGACAAGAGAAGCAAGTATGGTGCAGGAGAATCTAGGCTAATCTCTAAGCTAGTTTCAATTTTAGCTTGTACTGACCTTAGCCAAGTCAGTAGTGTTTAATTTTTACCTTATAAGGTATTGCATGTTTGTTCCTAGGTGGATTAGACTAGGCTCAATCCAACCTAGTTGTTTAATGCTTTGATAGTGATTAGTGTTAGATTAGGCCTAAAGATGGGAAAATGGGTCTTAAAGCCTTTAAGGCTTGGGAAAGGGTATAATTATGCCTAATATGGTTCCTAGGATATTTCTACATCATTCTAGGTTGATTTGAGTTCATTAGCATTAATTTTGCAAAAAGTTGTAAAAGTTGTCACAATGTTGCTTGAAACCATTTTGCAACTTTTAAAAGTTGCATGACAACATTTACAGAATTGGATTCTTTTCGAAGCATCATTATGGTTAGTTTACATAATGGCCTAAAATCAAGGGTAAGGCATATTAAGACATCTAGGATCCCATTCCTCAAGGCAGAGAGTGATGTAATGTAATTTTGAATGTGAATAGAAGCTCAGAGTTCTAGTTTGCAGACACAATCGACTTGCATTGAGTTTAAGTGTGATTTTATGGACTGAATAGTGAAATTTAGTGTTGGATATGTGTATTAGAAGTATTCCTAAGTATTTTTTGTTCAATACTGTAGTTTTTTTGAGTTCATTAGGTTAACTTTTAAAATTGTTTTGTAGATATCACAGTTACTTGTGTAGTTTACATTGTTTTTGGTTTTATGGCTCCCCCATAGTTATCCACCATGAAAATCATCATGGATCAGAGGAATATGGTAGGGAATCCATTAAAGTTTTTTTGTGTGGAAGGAGGAGCTCAGAAGAGAAATATTTATATTTTTGAGATCATGCCCTAGGCGAGTTCAGTGTGCCTGGCTAGGTGCATGACAGTGAACAATTGATGTACAATTATAGGGGAAATAATGGAAGCATAGAACCAAGCATAGTTTCAAAGTCTTAGTGGTCCTATAGACACCTAATAGTGATATCAGGCATCGGACAATCCATTTAGGTATATTTCCAAGTATAAATTAGATGACTGCATAAAATAGCCTCATTAGCCCTATTAGCCCTACATTTCAGGAATCCAATGTATGGATGCCTTAGAAACCTAAGACCACAAAAGTCATCAAGGTCTTAAAAAAGGGTATCTAAATGTCAAATTATTTTTTGGTGTTGTTTGGAATTTTTGAGAAAGAATTGGGAAAAACACTTTGTTTAGGGCTAGTTGAGCAATTAGGCCTATTAGGCCAAAACCATAGTAAATCTTGAACTCGATTGGAAAGGCCTTGATGCCTTGTTATAATGGAGAAATTTGAAAGACAAGTAGTTGTATTAGTGATGAATACACCCCCTTCATCACTTATGATGACAATGTGGTGAAGTTGAACTTGGAGACTTTCAAGGAGGAGTGAAGAGTTGAAGTACACTTAATTATAGTTACCCCTTAAGGTGAAGCGAAAGGAGACCAAATAATAGAGTTGAGTTAATGAAGTATTAGGCCAGTAGAGAAAATACTTGTGAGGTCCTAGAAGTTAGTTTAGGATCTTGATAATTCTATGAAAATTTGAGTCCTAGATAGTGTTTGTTCAAGCACACCTTGGAGTGTCTCTATCAGATTGGTATCAGAGCCAATAATATTTTCCTTGTGGTGAATGTTCCAATCAGAAGAATCAGTAGGAGAGTCTAAAATGGTGACAAATGAAGAGTTGGAAAAGAAGGTGGATGAGAAAGAAGAAGAGAATAGATTTCTCAAAGAGAGATTGGCACAATTGGAACACAAGGTGGACCAAGTGGAAGAAAAGACTGAGGAAGTGAAGGATAAGGTTGAAGGAAAGAGTAAAGAGACTACATTAGATGATGAGGTCCCTAAGGTTAACCCTATCCTCACTGAAGAACCATTATTGAAATAACTAAAGGCTTTGAGTGGTAAGGCATTGGAAGGAGTTCCTATCTTTAGTGGAAAGATGGAACTAGAGATAGTCCTAGATTGGATAGAAGTACTAGAGAATCACTTTGAGTGTGATGGCATAAGAGAAGCTCAAAAGGTAAAGGTAGCTAAGGAAAGACTTAGAGGGTCTACACTCACTGGGTGGAAGTTTATCCAAGATGAAAGAGAGAAGGAAGGAAAGTATCTCATTGCCACATGGAAGGCTATGGTAGCAAAAATCAGAGATGCCTACATACATGAAGACTATGAGATTCAGTTACATAAAATGAGACAAAATCTGAGACAGAAAGACTTGGATGTGAACTCTTATATTGAAGAGTTTCAAAGGCTATGCATGAGGTCTCGAGTTTCAAAACATGATAAGGTGAAGGTAGATAGATATCTTAATGGTATCAAGTGGACTATTAAAGATGAGATGAGTCTCATAACCCCTGATACTACTCAGAGATGCCACCAAATTATAGTTAAGGTGGAAGAGAAGTTAAGGAAGAAGCAAGACTCAAGCACTACCAGAGGTAGAGGAAAAGGATGAGATCATAGAAGATAAAGAGGTGGATATGGTGGTAGAAGTTCAAAAACAAAAGGCTCAAGGAGAGACCAAACTTACTAAACAACAAGAAGGGAGTTCAAGAAGAGGTAACTTCAATAGAGGCAGAGGCTCTAACATTAATTGGAGAGGAAGAGGCATTATCCAAGGAAGAGGTAACTATTTTTCCAACATGAAATGCTACCACCGTAACCAAATGGGACACCCTACATACAGATTTCCAGAGAAAGGCTCTACTTCTCATGGAATTGACAAGAGGGTAAACTATTTCCAAGAGGAGTCTAGTGGTGGAAGTAAATACCCTGAGGTACCCCTAGAGTCAAAAGAAGGAGATAAATTGATGACGAGAAGGACATTAATCAAGGAGCCAGTTAAAGAGGAACCTAGTAAAAGAAGGTCACTATTTAGAGTGAAGTGCAAGATGATGGGCAAGGTGTGTACAGTCATCATAGACTCAGGGTCTACTAAAAATATAGTGTCAGAGGAAGAACTCAATAAATTGAAGATGAAGAGAATACCTCATACCAACCCATAAAAAGTCACTTGGTTGAACAAAGGACAACATGTCCTTGTGAATGAGAAAGAATGGGTGGAATTTTCAATTGGGAGATACAAGGACAAAGTGTTGTGTGATGTCCTACTTATGGATGCATGTCACCTACTACTTGGAGGCCATGGAAATTTGATAGACAGGCCATGCATGATGGAGAAAAGAATTCTTATTCTTTCAAGAAAGATAATGTGAATTTCAAGATACAGTCACTATTAGAAGAGGGAGAGATGAAATCATCAGGCCCCAATTTTCTTATGGTCAATGAAAAGTGTTAGGAATAAGGTGTCTCAACCTTGTATATTTCCTTACATTGGATATTATTTCTTTCGTAATTAATTGTTTGCAAATAATGTATTTAAGTTTGATATATGTTCTATCATTTAGTTGAGTGGACATGTGTTTTCACTCCACTTGGAAGATGAAAAGGATGATCAAACTTGGTCTAGGTGGATCTAGGCATCCCTTTCTGTGGTAGAGGTTATTTTCCAAATTTTGGCACTTCGGAAAATGTGTAAGGTAATCATGACTGAAATAGTTATGATGGAATCCTATGATGGTCATTAATATTTGTAAGAGCTAATTGTGAAAGATTTGATGATAGGTGAAGACATGCAAGACATGTGGCAACTGATCATGTTGAGTATTGTACACTCTTGTGAAAGATTCGATGATGGGTGAAGACATGCAAGACATGTGGAAACTGATCATCTTGAGTATTGTACACTCTTCTTGTACACTCTTTTTTGGAGAATGGTAAAACCCTAATACAATTATCTTTGGAAGTTGCCCTAAAAAGGGAAGCGCATGATATAAGCATTTATGGGTTGTAAATCACTGAGTGATAAGTTAGTGTATTGTTGGAATGTTGTTATGCTGCCAAATTTGTCTTCAAGTGTCGATTATCTCCTGAAAGAACTTGCATTGCAAGTGTATTGTAAGCAGCAATAGTTTTGATTAATACATTGTGCAGGTTTTGGAGTGCTGGGGTTTTTTACCGAAAGGTTTTCCCCAGGGGAAATAATTGTGTCATTCTTATTTTTCTATGTATACATGTTATTGCAGCAACATATAAGTTAATTGTATTAACATTCTATAATTGATAAGGGTTAAATCTAAATTTGCACGATCCTCTCCTCAAGAGTTTTGCGTAGGGAGTTATTTTCCGCACACTTAGTTTCCTTTCAGTTGGTATCAGAGCCTGGCCAGTTTTGGTTCTATTTGTTAGGGTATGGGTTTTTTGAGCTAATCTCCAATTCAAAGGGAGTATTATTGTAGAGTATTCATAACCTTATTGCAGGAAGAGATGGCAAGTTCTTCATACAGTAGAATGGAGGTGGAAAAGTTTAGTGGCACAAACTTTGAGTTGTGGAAACTCAAGATGGAAGACGTGCTTGTAGACAGTGATGTATGGGAGGTGGTTGAAAATGATATCAAACTAGTAAACATACCTCAAGAAGATTGGGATCTCAAGGATTGGAAAGCTAAGGGTCTCATTAGACTCTATTTAGCAGATTTTGTTCTCCTAAATATTCTCAAGGAGAAGACTGCAAACAAATTGTGCACATGGCTTGGGTCTGTGTATCAGGCCAAGTCCTTGGTGAACAGATTGTTCCTAAGAAATAATTTGTATTCTCTAAGAATGGAGGAAGGAGGATCTATTGCAGATCACCTAAACGCATTTAACATGTTTATTGCACAGTTGACATCAACCAGTGTCAAGTTGGAGGAGGAGGATCAATGTATGACCCTGCTATGTTCCTTTTTGGATTCATGGGACCATCTTTTGATGGCCCTTGAGAGTAATATTTTCATTTTCCAAATGGATGATGTGGTGTCATCATTTTTATCTAAAGAGATGCGAAGAAAGACCTCCAATTCAACCAAGGAAGCCCTTGTTGTTCACGGTAGATCCAAAGACAGAGGAAAGAAAAATGACAAAAAGTCTAAAAGGGGTAGATCCAAATCCCGTGGGAAATCTAAGACTCCTGGAAAGTATAAGGAAACATGTTGGAACTATGGTAAGACTGGGCACTTTCGTAAGGACTACAAAGAGCCAAAGAAGAAGAAGAAGAAAATCCCAGATTCAGATTCTGAAAAATCTCAAGAAGATGGCAATGCTTTTGTCACAGCCTTGGCCACCCATGCATTGATGATGTGTGGTTGATTGACTCAGGTGCTTATTTTCACATGACCTCTCATCAAAGTTAGTTCTCAAATTACGAGGAGTTTGATGGTGGAAAGGTGTACCTGGGTGATGATTCTCACCTAGAGATAGTTGGACGAAGAAGAGTCATTATCAGATTCCCTGATGGATGAGTAAAGGGGATCAATGGGGTAATGCACATCTCAGGTTCGGCGTGAAACATGTTATCTATAAGTATGTTGAATGATGCAGGTGTGCAAGTTTTTTTTTCAAAAGATGGATGCAAGATGATTAGAGGAGCTATGGTGCTCACGAAAGGTACTAGGAGAGGTACCCTATTTCAGCTGGATGCTTACACTTCATAGTGCAATATTTCTTCTGTCTCAAGGAAGAGAGCTGCAGTCACTTCATCTCCACCATCTGAACTAGCAGTGAAGAAGTTTGTGGTAATGGTTTCCAATTGTAGTGTAGCAAGTGTACCTAAGGGTGCTAACACTTTGGAAGGAAAACTTCCTGCAGAAAAGAAAATGTTGTGGCATATGAGATTTGGCCACATTGGTGAGAAGGGTCTCAGAACCCTGAAAAATAAAAATCTCATTGAGGGGATAAATGATTTTAATCTTGAGTTTGACTTCTTTGAACACTGTGTTTATGGTAAGCAAAATCATGATCAATTTTCCTCTAGTTCTCACAAGTATTCTGGTATTTTGGATCTTATCCATTCATATGTCTTTGGCCCTGTTAAAGTTCCTTCACTCTCCAAATCTGTATATTTTGTATCTTATATAGATGATTACAGTAGAAGGACATGGATTTATTTCCTTAAAAGAAAGACATAAGTTTTCAGTCAGTTCAAGGAATTTAAAGCTCTCGTAGAGAATCAGACTGGTAAAAGAATTAAGTGTGTGAGAACTGACAATGGTGGTGAGTTTTGTTCAGTAGAGTTTGAATAGTTCTATAAAGAATGAGGGATCAAGAGGCATAAGACAACTCCTTATACCCCACAGCAAAATGGGGTTGTAGAAAGAACGAACAGGACACTGATGGAGAAGGCTATGAGTATTCTTAGTGGAGATGGCCTCGAACAAAGGTTTTGGACTGAAGCTATGGCCACTACTTGCTATCTAGTTAACAAATATCCTACATCAGCTCTTGTTGGTAAGACACCCATGGAGGTGTGGCCTGGTAAGAAGCCTTCAGTTAGACATCTTCGTGTTTATGGTTGTGAAGCTTATGCACATGTGCCTAAGGAGAAAAGATCTAAGTTGGAAAATAAGGTTTTAAAATGTATCTTCATTGACTACAATGTTGGTGTGAAAGGATACAAGCTTTGGGATCCTATGATTGGTAAGGTGTTGTATAGCAAAAATGTTATTTTTAGAGAGCTAACACCTTCTCCTATTGTACTACATCCAGATGAGATAGAAATGAAAGAAGATGTTGTTAAATTGCCTCCTACCCCTGAGAAGACTGAACAAAGAGACCGTGATGGATCTGATGATAAGGAGAGCTCTAGAAGCTCTAAAAATTTAGAAGAAGAGGTAGAACAACTTCAACCTTAGCCCTTGAGGAGAGCCATGAGAGAAAGAAAGCAACCAGAGAGGTTTGGATTTTCTATGTTAGATTCTAGTTGTGCTTATGCCTTGATTACAAACACTGATGAGCCTAGATCTATGAAAGAGGCTATGGGTATGGAAGATGTAGGTTCCTGGATTGAGGCTATGGATGATTAGATGGCTTCATTGGAGAAGAACAAAACTTGGGACCTAGTACCTTTGACTAAAGGATGGAAACATGTTGGAAGCAAATGGGTGTTTAAGAATAACTTCTGTGCAGATGGCAGTGTTGAGAGGTACAAGGCCAGATTGGTTGCAAAGGGGTATTCACAGGTGGAGGGAATTGATTATGGTGAAATATTCTCTTGTTGCCAAGCTTACATCCATTAGATTTCTGTTATCTCTAGCAGCATCGTATGATTTAGAGGTAGAACAGATAGATGTGAAGACAAATTTCCTTCATGGTGATTTGGAGAAAGAGAACTATATGTCATAGCTTGAGAACTATATTCAGAAAGGTAAATATTCTTTGGTTTGCAGATTAAAGAAGTCTCTGTATGGTTTGAAGTTATCTTGTATTGTTTCAAGTTAATGAAGTTATCTTTTATGGCCTTTGCTACGGCTAAGGAGAGATCAGCACAAAAGATAGAGAAGAAGATCAAGGTATTGTATAGGGAAGTACATAGAATAAACAAACTTATACCCATACCTTTTATCTTTTAGGGAAATGATGTAGTAGATAATCTGAAAAAATTCATTGATGACTTTGATATTCACTTCGATTCTTTGGAGAAAGTTGTAGCATTAAAAACTAAAAAAAGAATACATGGCCAAGAAATTAGAAGAGGTACACAAGTCCATTAGATGAGATCTAGGTATACTGGGTACCACTGTGGCTGAATTCAAGTCTTGCATAGATCATGGAAGATATTTATACAACTTTTTTTATCAATTCTTTTAAGCACATGAAGAATTTTGTAGACATAATTCAGAATGAATAGAAGACACTGGATGACTTGGGATAGAATTGTGGGTCCTCCTCACAATCTATTATAGAGTTGGATAAGGAAGTATCCAAACTGTAAAACTGTCAATCCTGGAGAAAAACCTTGAAGATATGGAGAGAAAAAAGAAGTCTCTTGGTGAAGCCATGCCTACAGTACTGAAGGATGTTGAGGTTTCATCCTTTTCTTTGAATGGCTTAATACATGTTGGTCAAACCTTGGAGAAAAAATGGAAAGCAGAAGCAAAGATCTTGGAAACCTCTTTCTAATATATACTTCATATGTTGAGTTTCTTTTTGGGTGAGAAGTTCTGAAATTTTGATATACATATATTTACATTTTTAAGTATACCTTTTCCATTGATGTCAAAGGGAGAGTAATAAGTGTGAAAATGTATAGATGAATTATTAGAGATGTATAGATAGACTTGTGGCATTGGGCACTTAGTCATGTTTCACTAAGTGTTGCCATCAATGCCAAAAGGGGAGATTGTTAGCAAGTGGTCAAAGATATATCGTGTATATGTTGTCATTGTTAGCAATTATAGTCCACCAGAACAACTGAGAGAGGGGGATGAATCATTTGTGTGCCAATAATTTAAAACTTTAACCTTTAACAATCGAAAGATAAATTTAATTCTGAATATATTATCAACAACACTATAACACAACAATTTTTTGTCGAGGAAACCATGTTAAGAAGAAAAAAAACCCAGTGGGTATTAGCACCCACAAATAATGCACTAAAAGTATAGTATCCCTATTAGGATAATTATCCATGTTAGGATATGATTGTTACACACTGTACACAGTCCCTGTTAAAGGATAGGCCCTATTAGGATTCAATAAAAATACCTGGCTCACTACCCATGCTCACTACCTAAAGAAGGTTAAATCCACCTTCAGGACATACTATCCAAAATATAAATGTATATAAGATATACAATTCAATGAACCGAATGATGGAAACATATTTTCTAAAATAGTTCCAATGAAGTTCTTCAATCACAACCACTACTCTACATCCAGAAGACTTCACAAATACAAGCTCACAGCATCCACACTTCATTGTCTCATCTCACTTCTCCACAAAAGAAACAACTTTCTTTAATACAAGTTTATAATAAGCAATTAGTTCAGCCAATTAAGACTTAAATAATGCACTAATAATTAAATAACCCCTTTATAAGATACACATGGTACCTATAAAAATTAAACATCAATTACAATACATCAAATATAATCCAATATCTGCAATCCATGCTTTCCATTCATAATACACACTACATCTCTGAAGTCGGCCCCAAATAGGTCTTCTCCAGAACACACACCACATCTGACGTCACCAAGATTTTTGCAACCCAAGAATCATAAGAAAAAATTCCTCAACATGTCTTCTTCCATTCCTTAAGCTTGCATAACATGATTCAATCTTGCACTCAATTTATCCTCAAAACTTAGAGACCAACTCTCACAATTCTCTGCCACTGTTCTACAAACGGTCTTCACCAAAATAATTGTAACTCAAACAAACATAAACATAAACTTAAGAGATCTTAGATATAAAATAAAATTTCATCCATGTACACATCCCCATCTACGTATACTATGAAACATTAGTACAGTGCCCTTACACTTCTGTCATTCATCCATGCACCAATGATAACTAGTTTGTCTGTCTCATCAGAAACATATGTTGACATCAATGAAAAAACATGAATGCCAAAAACTACAATAGAAACCAATTCCAAAAATATCCCCCTTTGTAATTGATGTCAACATATAATAAAATCCATCAATCCAAAAAGCACCTATTTGAATACAATCTTCTCAATATCCTCTTCACAGCTCTCCCTGAAATAGTAGGGATTTTCCACAGTCTCTCTTCATGGAATCTCTCCCCCTTTGACATAAATTTAAAAGGGTTCCATTACTCCAATTCTGACCATCTTTCCTCTACAAGGAGTATCATTTTCAAATCTTCATTCTAGCAACAACCAGGTGCTTAATCACCCAAATGTGTTTTATTTTGTTCCTGTGATCACTCCCATGAGGAGTAGATCCATACATCAAGTCCAAAAAATGATATAGCTCTAAAAGCCACTGGACTGATGCATTCATATATCAAATAGTTCTCGCAAGGAGAATTTCTCACCCCAAGAATACATTTGTGATACTCAAAGGCATCCTTTGGAAAAGGTTTTTTAAATATATCTATTATTTGTTCCTTTGTACTGATATACTCCAATATAATCTCCTTCTCTGCAACCTTGTCTCTCAAGAAATGATACTTCATTGAAATATGTTTAGTTTTTGAATGCATAACTATTTTTTTTGACATATTCACTGTGCTATTTTTATTACAATGAATAACCACTAGCTCATCAAAAGTTATCCCAATGTCCTTTAGCATTTGATTCATCCAAACAATTTTTTTGCAATTTATAGTAGTAACAACATACTATGATTTAGCAGTAGACTGAGCTATACAATCTTGCTTCTTACTTAACCTAGAAACCAATTGTTTCCCAAGAAAGAATGCACCACCACTTGTACTCTTTATGTCATCAACATTTCCTACCTAATCAGCATCAGTATAAGCATGCAAAACAAAATCATCAGATTTTTATACCATAAGTCGTATTCTAGTGTTCCTTTCATATATCTAAATATTCTTTTTACAACATTAAGGTGAGTCTCTTTAGGATCTTCTTGATATCTTGCCACAATTCCAACTTCATTAGCAATATCTGGTCTAGTGTGAGTTAGATATTATAAGCCTCCAATCATAGATCTGTACTTTTTTTGAAAAACACTATGAGATTCATCAGTAGTAGTAAGCTTGTAACCAGTAATCATAGGTGTTCCAACAGGTTTACAATATTCCATTCCAAAAAATTTCAACATTTCCTTAAGATACTTGGTCTGAGAAATAAAAATACCATTCTTGTTCTGATTGATTTGCATTCGAAGGAAAAATTTCATTTTACCATTCATCAACATCTCAAATTCATTTTCCATTTCCTTAGAGAAACTTTTACTCATTTCATCATTACCTCCAAAAATGATATCATCTACAAAAACTTCACTTATTAAAATTTCATCTTCACTAGTTCTTAAGTACAAATTACTGTCTGCATTACCTTTTCTAAAACCAAGAAAAAGTAAATACATGTCCAATCTAGCATACCAGGATCTAGGTGCTTGTTTCAGTCCATACAAAGCCTTCTTCAATTTTCAAACTATGTCATCATCATCTTTTAGAGGAAATACATTAGGTTGTTCAATATATACTTCCTCCTCTAGATCTGCATTCAAAAATGCAGATTTCACATCCATTTGATATACTTTAAAGTATTTGTGTGCAGCATAAGAAAGAAATAATATTATTGCTGAGGAGCAAATGTTTCTTCAAATTTTATGCCTTCTTGTTGCAAGTATCCTTTACAAACCAGTATTGCCTTATTCCTTACAACCATTCCTTCTTCATTCTTTTTTTTTCTGAAAACCCATTTAGACGTCCCTACAACATTCTTATCATTAGGTCTAGAAACTAATTCCCAAGTGTTATTTTACTTTATCTGTTCCAATTCTTCCTACATAGCTTTATTCCAAGATTTATCTCTACATTCCTCATCAGTAGTTTTTGGTTCAACTTGAGAAATCAAACAAATTTCATCTCTTAATCTGGATCTTGTCATCATTCCTTTTTTTGTATTTCCGATAATTTGATTTTAAAGATGGTTCTTCTTAACATACCTCGGTGTTTTTGGAGTTTCAGTAGAATCATTTGAATCATTCAGACACACCTCAATCTCATGATCAACCTCAAAAGGTTCTTCTTGATTTTCACTGACCTCCCTGTTCTCTGTAGTCTAGCTACAGTCATATATTCTTTCCTGAATCTGAAACTTCTCATCTATCCTCGCATTAGAACTTTCAATTATCTTCCTCAATCTCATATTAAAATATTTATAATCTTTTCTCTTTATGGAATAACCAAGGAATATTCCTTCATCACTTCTAGCATCAAACTTTCATATCTCATCATCTCTTTTGATAAAGAATTTACTACCAAATATTCTAAAATATTTCACAACAGGATCATGATTAAACTATAGTTCATAAGGATTCTTATTACTACCTTCTCTGATATGAATTTTTTTTAAAAGTATAAATGGTAGTACCAACAGCTTCTCTCTAATGAACATGAGACACATTTCATTCAAGAAACATAGTTCCAGCAGCATCTAATATAGTTATGTTTCTTCGCTCTACAATCCCATTTTGTTCTGGTGTCCTAGGAGCAGATTTTTTTTTGTATATTCCATACTCTTTACAGTAGGTATTGAACAAATCTTAAGTAAATTATCTACCTCTATCTGATCTTAAACATTTTATCTTTAAACCTGATTCATTCTCAACTTTTTCTTTGAATATATTGAATTTATCAAAGCCTCAGATTTCTCTCTAAGATATGTAACCACGTCATCCTAAAAAATTCATCAACAAAAAGTATAAAATACCTTTCACCATAGTAAGATCTTGTTCTTGTAGGACCACACAGATTTGTATGCACTAGATCCAACTTCCCTTTCGCTAAAGAAGATTTTTTTTTAAATTGCTTCTAATTTGTTTCCCCATCACACATTCTCTACACATGGTGTTAGGAGGTTTCATAATCTTCATTAGATCTCTAAAAACATTAGTCATACTTGTTTTTACAATGTTATCAAAATTTACATGACAGAATCTTCTATGCCATAACTAACTGTCATTAACCTTCACAAAAAAACAAGAAACTTTTGTAGTGTTCAACTCAAAAAAATTACCTCTTGACTTAGTACCAGATGTTATCAAATCTCCTTCTTTACTTCTGATAGAACATTTCCCATCATTGAACTTCAAATGATAACCTTTGTCAAAAAGTTATCCAACACTCAACAAATTATGCTTAAGTCCATCAACAAGTAATGCATCATCAGTATTAGTTTTACCATCAGGATAAATTGATCCCACTCCAATGATAAACTTAGGAGTATTGTCACCAAATCCAACTACAATAATATCATGTTTATTTAGCTGAATAAACATGTTTCTATCACCAGTCATATGATGTGAACAACCACTGTCTATGATCCATTCATATTTCTTTTCAACATGTGAAACCAGGGATTTGTCTTCATGAATAGGTTCATCATCTTTAATAGAAATAAATCCAATTTCATCATAATCCATAGCATCATCATCTGATACACCTTCACTAGCATAGTAACATTCCTTATCCTTGGAGTATTTAGGTCTATAAAACTTAGATCTATGTTTAGGAACCCTTGTAGGATATCTAGATGCAAAATGACCTATCTTATTGCATGAAAAAAAATTTAGAGGTAAATTTCATTCAAACTTACCTTTACCTCTCTTTTCTCTTCTTGTGACCAGGGCAACAATTTCATTTAACTTCGTCTCTTCTTCCTGTATCTTTTCCCAATCATCAGTATATTCACCAAGCTCTTCTCGTAAGTCACTTTTGTTGGTGCTCGCAACCCTTGATAAAGTCTTTTTATTACTATGCACAGTCACCTTGACTGTTGTTTCAACCTTAGGTAATGAATCTCCCAGCTTCGTGGCCTCAAAGGTAGTTAATTTTGCAATCAACATCTCTCTATTGAAGTTCACCGTCAAAGGCATGATCTCCTCTATAGCTTGCACTTTAGTTTTGTAAACATGTGCCAAAGATCTAAAAATCTTTGCAATCACTTCTTCTTCACTGTATGTGCCTCCATAGTTTCTAATCTCAATAACAACCTTAGTAAATCTATGTACATCTGCTCTAACATTCTCATCATCTTTCATTTTCTAAATTTCCATCCTTATTTTCTAGGTCTGTAACTTTGCCTACTTAATAAACTTATCTCCTTCATATAGTGCTTCCAATCTTGACCAAATTTTATGTGCAGAATCCAAATCTTTAACCTCTATGAATTCACCTTCAGAGATCACACTAATCAGTGCTTCTCTTGCAACCATGTTACAAGAAAAAAATTATTTTCATCATCATTAGCTTTATCCATTTCATCTTCAGTCTTCATCTACTCATCTTTCTTTTTAATAATCTCGTAGTCAATTCTCAAACACATAAAATAAGTTCTCATATTATTATCCAACTGTCAATTTTTTTAGGGTCTAACTTCGGACTATCCTTTCTATAGTACGCAATCTTTAGGGTCACCTCAAGTTGTTAATATTTATCTCTAAGGACCAGAAGCTCTGATACCAATTTCTATCAATAATAGTCCACCAAAAAAACTAAAAGTGGGGGTGAATCAATTGTGCACCAATAATTTAAAACTTTAACCTTTAACAATCAAAAGATAAATGCAATTCTGAACATATTATTGTATCATCAGAAAATGGAAGCACTTCCATTTAGAACTGGTTTAGCCCTCCGAGTAAGTGGTTTGGGGTCATGTCAAACGCCTTGAATGGGTCTTTGACTTGGATCAGGCTTTTCCCCTGTCCTTCCCTATTTTCCACTTCTCTCCTACCTGTTTCTGGTATCCTACTCTGATATTTTGAGGTTCTTGACCTCAAGGTCAAGGTCAACCTTCTGGGTCAAGGTTGACCTCGACCCTGACCTGTGGTCAAAATTTCAAATTTTAAAGATTTCCAGATGTCAGGGTTTGGAAAGAATTACTTCCCGCTTCTAGGTCGATTTTTTTGGGCTTCGAAGTGGTAACTCTTAAAAAGATATTTAATATAGGTCCACTTCTAGGAGTATGATCCTAATTGGAGTTTATTTCTCATATGTCAGCCTTTCTAGAATTTTGTGCCCTAGACTTGTATATAAGGAAGCCTTCTCCTCTAATTTTTGATCAAGAAATCTATGGATGAATGATCTATGGATAATCTATCGAAATGATCGTCTACTTTCAAGCTTTCAATCATTCAAGCATTCAATATTCAATTCATCAAGGAGATCCATTAGTAGCCATTGAAGGATTCAAGCTCTATGGAGCCCTCTTGTTGAAGATTTCTCCATCCATATCGATTCATTCTTCTTCCTATTCCAAGATCCATTTAAGATTGGTGTTGAAGATCTAAAGGCAATTGATTTGAGAAATCCTACATCCTACAATTCTACATCCACTTGGATCATCCATACTTGTGGATTCAAGGATTCAAATCCTCCACAAGGGTTTCAACATAAGCAAGGTGAATTGTTCTATTTACTTTGTTTATTACTGCAATTTCAATTCTATTTCAAGGTTAATTCCAAAACTGGGGTTTAACCAAGGAAAAATTGTCCCCCAACAAACAAAAACCCTTTTTTATTATAGGTATAGGTACGGAACAACAAATTACAGAGAAGATCTAGATACCCTTTTTGGAAAACTTTTAGGATCCACGAACAGATTTTCTGTCAGATCAATGTAGGTCAAGATCGACATAAAGGGGTACAATTGTGCGCCTGTATTTGGGTCAAGGTCAACCTTTCTCAAAAAAGAAAACAATTTCTAGTTTTTCTCCATCTTTGTGTTTCCAGGCTAGGGCAGGTTGCAGAATTTCTAGAAACTCGGTATAGATACCAGGAAATAGCAATTTCCAGATATTCCATACTTTGAGGTTAGTATTTGTCTTCAATTCATTTCAATTAATATTTTAATCTTTTTAGATCTATTACACATTCTCCTCCCAAAATGGAAACCAAGGTTTTCCTCTTTCTTCTTATTTCTAATTGATTGATTCATTTGTGTATTGACCATTTTCTTGTGGTTAATCAATTTGGATCTTTCCTTTGTGAATTTGGGGCTAAGAGGATAATATTACATTCCCCAACTTACTTTTCATATGTAAAGGGTTATTATTTAGATGTGCAAGTCTCTTGTACCCATTTCACCTCTTTACATTATATATCTTTTTGTCATCTCTTTTTTATCTTTACATTTTGGTGAACCCGCTTATGACAACTCTTTCTTTTGTGTTGTTAGATTTACATTTCATGTTAGATCTTGCATGAATATTAGATCAGCCTTCTTTTATGTTATTGCATTTACATTTCAAAAATCATATAAAGAAAAAATACAAAAACATTTATTTGTTCATCCCTTGTGTTTTCCTAATTTAGTTCATTTGCATTGCATTGGTGTATGAGCTTTACTACCTCTAGTCCTACTTATAATATCATGGTTAGAATAAGTCATAGACTCATGGGTTCCTTTGATCCTGAGTCTTCCTCTCCTTTCCTTAGGATCCCAGATGATAATTTTATCACTCATGATTCCAATCCTTCTACGAAGCATAACTCTTCTCACTCATCTCATGATAAGGATGATGCTTTAAGAGTTCCTCCTGAACAAGTCCAAAAAATTTCAACTGAACTTGATAAAATTGGAAATTGTCTTATTCAAGAAAACCATAATCAAGATTCTATTCAAGCTATAGAGGCCCTTAAGAAATTCCTTTGTGATAGTGGTCAAGGTGTTAATCTCTTGCATGGTATCACTCACCTTGTGCATTTAAATCTCAAACCTTTAGTTCAAGTAGCTCAAGATCTAGGAATCACTCCTCTTATCACTAGTGTGGAACCTTCTTTCATTCCTTTACCTAACATTACTACTTACGCTCCTCCTTTAGTGACTACATCTCTTCCATATTCCAATCCTCTAGCTTTGAATCTTCCACTTCCATCTCTTCATGTGAGTATTCCACTGGTGTCTCTACATACCTCACAATATTCTTACCATAGTTTTCCTTTTACCTATTCCAACCCTCTTCCAACTATGGTTCCAAGTGTTCCACCGGTTGTGTCTCCCATTCCCACCACTTCCTACACTTTTCCTAGTGTTCCTAATGTTTCTATGCCTCCTATTTCTTCTAATGATTCCACAATCATTAGTATGGCTCAAATTCTGTCCTCTTTAGAGCAAAAACTTTCATCCTTAACTCAATCCAAGTTTAGTATTACTACATGTGACATGGGTGTCTTTTATCCCTAGACATTACTTGTACTCTTGTCCCTCATCAAGCCAATATGCCTTGTCTTGAGAATTACAATGGTAAGGGAGACCCTGTTACTCATGTTAAAACATTTCAAATCCTTTGCAGTGACTATGCTCATGACCATAGGATTTTAGCCAAGTTGTTTGCTAGAACTTTTCATGATAAGGCCTTGCAATGGTATTGTTCCTTGCCTCCATATTCTATTGATTATTTTCCAAAAATTTCTAATGCCTTTACCCAACAATTCCAAAATAACATTGGTCCACAAGTGTCCTTAATTGATTTGATGCATTGTAAACAAAATACTAAACAAAAATTAACCAAATTTACTGGCAGATTTAATCATTTGTATGCTCAAATTTCTTATCTTGTTCCTGATACTGATATTCAGCATATTTTTATTTCAAATTTGCAAAACGATATTAGAGATAAGATTCCGCTTACTGAATTTACCTCTTTTCAACAACTTTGTGCAGTGCTTCATCATTATCAATTACAAGTAAGTTAATTTGAGAGAAACACTCCAATGGCTCCTATTCCAGTTGATAAGAGTGATGTTGCTCCTAATCCCAACAAGTTTCAGAAATCTAACAACTATGTCAAGATAAATAAGAAAGTGAATGTTGTTGTTGATCAATTTGTTGTTGCATCCAACAATGCCACTTATGCATCTACTTCTTTTCGTTTGAATCGTACGTTTACTCCTCTTTCTGAATCTTTACATTCTATTATGAGTAATTTGTTGAATGGTAACATGATTAATTTTCCTCCTATTCGACCTCTTCTTCCTACTATGATGGCATCCAAATCCTTTGATCTCAAAACCTTTTGTTAATACCATCATCAGAATGGCCATGATACTGAGAAGTGTTATTCTCTAAAACATAAGGTTCAAGAATTAATTGATTCTAATACTTTATCTGTTGATAATTTTAATGGTAGTGGGAACAAATTTTTCTCTCCTCCTAATCAAAACCTCCAAATATATACAAATCCTTTTCCTACACATGATACTAATACCATTGCTCAGCCATCTTCTGTGGATATTGTTTATGATTCAAAGATGGGTGATCTCAATCATATTTTTAACCATGTGGAGCATGTTGTTTTGTCTCAACCTGTATCTCCACCCCAGCCTCAATCTCAACCTCTTGTTCAAGTTCCTCTACCTCAACCTCAACTTCAACTTCAAGTTCCACCTCAACCTAAACCTAAATCGAAACCTCAACCTAAACCTCACAAAAAACCTAATAATAAAAGACGTAGGTAACTCTCAATCACCTTTGATGATTCTGAGACTATTAAAGCTCCTGATGGTCCCCTCTACATTTATGCTAGGATTTCTAGGATACCTACACGTGGTTGTCTTTTTGATCCTACATCCTTAGTCAATGTCATTACTGAAGAAAACATTTTTACGAAGAACTTACAACGTGATTGTTATAATACATCTAATGTGTGGATCTAAACTTGTAATGGTTTTCTCTATCCATCATTTGGATCTATTAACTTGCCTATTGAAATTTTTGGTATAGTTGTGGACACTACCTTTGTTGTTGCCCCTACTTATGATCAGTTTCAAGTTAAGCTTGGTTTCCCTCGGTTGACTTCCATGCGTGTCGTTACTACTCCTATCCATAAGTGTATTAGGTTCATTCATGATGAAGAAGTGAAAACAATTAATCATAGTTTATATCAACCTTCTAGGCCTAGGGATTGTGCTACCATTGACTTCTTTTGGCCTTAATTACCTAATTCATGTTCTTCTCGACCTGATAACCTTTTTCTCTCATATCAAGCCTATAAACATCTCAAGATTGTTGAGTTAAGCATGCCTCAGATGGATCTTAACCATGGTATTTTTCCTATGACTTTCATGTCTCCTTTATCCATTTCTTCTAGTTCTATTATTCAAGCTCCTAGAGTTTCTTTTCAGCCTGTTGAGAATCCTACGAATCCTCCTATCAAACCTGTGAAGGAACTGGTTGTTGTTCCTCCTAGTTCTCAACATATTTCAAACAAGACAAAATGTAAGCGATCTGACAATGAATGTTGTAAGAATCGTAGGGCTCAAGCTAAGGCATGTGCCTCTGTTATTCAAAGTTCTTTACCTTCTTTTAACCAGCCTATGCCTAATGTTTTGGAAGAGTTTAATGTTAATAATGATGTTAATATGAATGATTATGATGATTCTATTCGTACCTTAGATTCTATTTTGATCAATCTTGATGAAGAAGATACTCTTGATGATCCTATTGATGTTAATGATGAATATGAGATTGTTGATATTGATACTAATTTACCTAATGTGCTTTCTACACAATTGATAATTACACCTAGTATCTAACATAGCAATTCTCAAGAGGATCCTTGTTTGGAACTGGCTATTATTCCTACTGTGTTGGATATAGTCCCTCTTGCGATTTTCCCACCTTCCCTACATGATATAGACCAAGATGGGGAGAGTAGAAATGTGCTTGATTGGCTTGTCCTCCATGGTATCCTTTAATGTGTTTTCCTATTGTATTGTGCTTCTCTCGTAATGTGTTTTCTAAATGTTTGTTAGATTCTTTTATATGACCCTTGTTACTTTGTTGGTGCAAGGTGATAAAGGAATCGAACCTGTTGTACCATTCCTTTATATTTATCTCTATTCTTCTATATGTTGTTTTCATGTTATGGTGTACCTATTCTATTGTTCGTAAATTTTTTCCTTGTGTAGTCCGCTTGGATTTGCAACATGGTAGTACTGATTCTTTTTGGTCTCCATGTTGTGGTCCGAAAAGACTCTTCTTCGTAACTCTTGCATTTTCTTTCCTCCATTGTGATTGTAGTTCTAATTTCTTTGGGGAATGATGTCAATTCATTTGCAATAATATATATATATATATATAATCTTATGATCATACTGACCCCACGATATGTAGATCCCTTATGTGTTCTTAGTATGTTTATGTGGTATTTCCCTTGATTTGTCTTTGCTTGGGGGCATCTCGTAGTGGAAACATAATCAGTGGAGTTTTTTATGCTTTCGTTAAAGCCATTGTTCCTGTTAAATTTTTAGCAATGACTTTAACATGGGGGCATATGCTCTGCTCACTTTTTGCACACACACACTTCCAAAATATTTTCAAACTTAAAAAAAAAATTCCCTTTATGGATTAAAGACTAATCCTTAAAGCATGGATTTTTACCTTATAGGATCTCTTGATCCCTCTAGTTTTAATTTACTAAGTTTTGATCCCTTAACGTCGGAAGGTGTCCTTAAGACTAGATCTCTCTAATTTTGGATTTTCTCTTTTTGAATAGAATATTCCTAAGGGTGAATCCTTGATGGCTTGACTAATGAGTAGCCACATTCACTAGGCGGTTCAACTCCATCTTTCCAATTGCATTGTTTCCTTGTGTGATTCACAATGGTACATAGGTTCTCATTGGGTGAGGTAATCACACCCTTTCTCTCTTTTTCTATGACTGGTGATGTCTCTCTTATTGTAATCTTGGGGTTGACAAAGACTTGAGTCCTTGGGGGCTTGAGGATTGCTTTGTCCCTTTTATTTCAATAAGATTATCTTTTCTTTGTGATCTCATGTACCAAGAGTTTGCATCGATTCCATACTCTTGCTAAAGTGGGGGCTAAATGTATCATCAAAAAATGGAAGCACTTCCATTTATGATTGGTTTATCCCTCTGAGTAAGTATTTTGGGGTCATGTTAAACACCTTGAATGGCTCTTTGACTTAGATCTGGATTTTCCCATGTCCTGCCCTATTTTTAACTTCTCTCCTACCTATTTCTGGTATCTTGCTCTGAGATTATGAGGCTCTTGACCTCAGGGTTAAGGTCGACCTTGACCCTGACCTAGGGTCTAAATTTCAAATTTTAAAGATTTCTGGATGTTGGGTTTAGAAAGAATTACTTCCCGCTTCTAGGTTGGCTGTTTCGGGATTCGATGTGGTGACTCTTAAAAAGATATTTAATATAGGTCCACTTCTAAGAGTATGATCCTAATTGGAATTTATTTCTCATATGTTGGCCTCTCTAGAAGTTTGTTCCCTAGACTTGTATATAAGGAAGCCTTCTCCTCTCATTTTCGATCAAGAAATCTATGGATGAATGATCTATGGATAATCTATCAAAGCAATCGTCTACTTTCAAGCTTTCAAGCATTCAAGCATTCAATTCACCAAGGAGATCCATTAGTAGCCATTGAATGATTCAAGCTCTATGGAGACCTCATTTTGAAGATTTCTCCATCCATATCCATTCAAGCTTCTTCCTATTCCAAGATCCATTCAAGATTGTGTTATGCCCTGCATACTCGTCCCTACATTTTGTAGGCAAAATGTTGGGTCCCCCTTTTTCGCTTTTTATTTTTCCTTGGTTCCTTTTGTTTCCCTTCGGGCTTTGCTTTTGCGAGGGTTGTTTCTCTTATTTTTTGTCTTATTTTGTCTCTAGGACCTGATCCCAGAGTTTGTTGGTTCTTTTGAGTTGTCTAGATCTCAGACTCTGAGATTCTCTGTCATCATGTCTTCTTTTGCGAGGAGATGTGGCTGCATGGAATCCCCAGGCCCAGAGTCCAGAGTTTTTCTTGTTCCAGAGTTTGTGGAGAGAAAGAAACACATTTTTACCCTAAGGGTGTAAATAGAAGTTACTAGTCACTTTCACATTTACAGCGATTAAACACTTAAGAGCACTCAGAGCAATTAAGGCAATTTAAGCAGTGTTTTTCTCCCTGTGCTTAGTGATTGATTAATAGTGATTTTCAATTCTTGTTCATGGTGATTTGAGGGTCAACTTGTTGTAGAGTGCCTCCCGTGCTCATCTTTCTTGCATTCCCATGCTTCCAGGTAGTCCTTCAACTCTCTCTCTCCTCTCTAGTTTTTGGTTTTATGTTTCTCGCTTCTGTCTGTTTTGTTTTTTGTTCAGCTTTATTTTGGTTCTGTTTTCATTTTGTCGCGTCTTTGCGTTGGATTTTCTGTCACCTCCCGTTGGTGGGATAGTTCTACTAGAGGATTTTTTTCCCTTTGTGCAGTTGTAGTTTAGGTGTAAGTGCCTCAGTATATTATGTATATTCCATAAATTATGTAATCTGTTGTATATATCTATATATATGTCCATTTTGGGCCAGCCTATGAGTCATGCTTCGGCCCTTGTGTCTTCTTTGGCTCTATCTGTACATTCTTTGTATAATCTGCACTCTGTCTAGTGGAGAGCTCATCACGCTCCGTGCGTCAAAATCCCCAAATGTGGAGCTTGTCCGAGAAAGACGTCTGCCTGGTTTGAACTCGGCACCTCACTGGTTTGAGCCATGGTAGTTTTCTCTCTCCTTTGTCAAGTCATTCTTAATGGCAGATTAAGTTCCCATGTGAGCATTCAAGTCTAGCCCAAGTGGCATTCATTTCCTCACATGTTTTGATAATTTTCAGCGTTAATGCCATAACTCCCATTATTTCATGGCCATGTGACACCCCCACGTCAGCCTAATATGGCTCATTTTTGGTCATGTCAGTAACGGTTAGTTTTCTGGACTCTGAGTCCCAGGTCTTCATTTTGCTCTGTGTTTCTTTCTTATCACATATGCTAGATTCCCCGAAGGCCTAGGTAGAGGTTAAATTCCCTAAGACATTCTCATTATATGTATATCTTTTTGGGGTTTGACATCAGATAACAATTCTTTCAGGAATAGGTGTGATGCAATGGTAAGATTTCTAGAATCCAGAATAATGTTTCAAATACTGACGGTCATCTTGCTTTGTAGGCTGCTAGAATTAAACTCACCAATCATGTCTAAGGCATCTACATCATCCCCACTTGGGAGTCCGGAACTCCCCACTATTGTTGCCATCCAGGCAGCCGTCAGGACAAAGGTTGAGAAGGCCCTAGATAAGCTCCCATTGACAATGAAGTATCTGAAGGGAGATGCCATTGTGGGATCAAAGATTGATTCCAAACTTTAGTTGATCACCGACACCAGTGTCAGAATGTGGGCCGAAATGCAGGCCCTAGTAAAAATGATGTTCATTCAATGGACGGTCGGAGAACCATTGGCCATCAATGTGGCCAACTCTAGAATCCTCAAATCTACTTGCTTCCCCTACTCCGTGCAAGCCCCAGAGCTCATTCTCACTTTGGCAAGACACTATAATATAGTCGTCTAGGCCTTCATGCTCGCCACCCCAGTCCCAACCAAATACCCAATGCCTATGGCATCTCTAGATGCCGCGACTTTTCAGGCAAGGCTAGGGATTCCCAAACTTGATGATGTCATCATTCTCACCCCAGCTTTGGCTTTGGAATAATTTCAGAAGTTAGAACACATGGCCCAATAGTATCTTAATAACAAGTGGCTTAAGGTGCCAAGGAAAGATTTCAAAAAGATGAAGCTAGAGATCCCCCAGATGGAATTTAAAGAAAGCATACAGATGGGGATCATCGCACTATGCAGGGTCTTTGGACAGCCCCATGCCCAATAATTCTCAGTGTGGATGTACTATTTCTTTTTGGGCATCGCCTCTAGTAGGAAAAACTTTGATTGGGCCACTATCATTGCAAATCATGTGGACTTCCAACTTCTCTAGGTTACCAAGTCCTGCAAATTCTATATGACATCTTATGTTTTGTGGGCACTACCACAACAATGCCCCACGGCCTGGGGATTACTTACAGCAGGTGAGCTCAGAACTGGCATAGGCCAGAATGCTCCATGGGATTATTTCCCACAAATCCAATGGGAAGCTAGTTTACTTAGCTTCTGCCGAGTGAATGATGCCTTCATTTACTACAACCTCCTCACACCTACTCGGGATGTTGGATACCATCTCTCCAAAGAAGCAATGGACTTGGTCAGAACTTATGGCCATTATTACATTCAATATCAACAACATACATACATTCGGGTGACAGGCTTCTCTGAGAAACCCTATTTATTACCCAAAAATTGTGGGAATAAAATAATTATTTTAGAATACTGCAGGTAGATCCTATAATTGCATGCCCTCTTCATAGTGAAGAAGGTGAAAAATGTCTCATTCCCAATCACTTGTGGGAACTACTCTTGTAGCCTGGCTACAAAAAAGGAGGTGGATAGTGAACTCAAAAGTATGGGGCTGGTGGAGTTTTATCTAGAGCAAAAGAATTTTGATCCGCTAGGAAAAATAGCGATGACACTTCCTCGGGTATCAAACTCCCACGAGTTTCACATGGAATATTTATGGGAAGACTGCCAGGAATGACTTCAAATTTTGGAACTGGAATTTCATCTAGATGACAATGGGAATGATGAAGAGGCTCAAGCTTTGAAAGTTCCCATATGAATTTTCAGATACCGGGTCCATGGTGGACCCGCAATATAAATAAAAGGGAGTAGATAAAATGGCCCTCCCTCCAGTGGATTGGGATGCACGAGAGAGCCCGATAATAGAGGACCTCACCTACAATGTAATTGAACATAGTCATGCATATTTCAAAAAGGCATGCCCAAAAAGTACGCGCAAAGTTGGCCCATTTGTGTCAGGTTCAACTTCCGGGGCCGAAACCTCCTCGCAAGGCAAGGACAGAGGAAAAAGGAAAATGGGGACCCCGTCTCAAGTCCCAGCTATGGTTCCCATAGTGGAACAAATGCAGAAGAATGTGGTAGCATCTTAGCAAATGAAAGAAAATTTAATCACCCGGTTGGCCACCCCAGCTATTATGGTCAAACCTGTCCTCCCTTCCACTTCTCCTTCACTTGCAGAACTAATGGTCCAGGTGGCAGGGACCAGAGCGGAGGAAGAATAGGAAGCCATGTTGGATGTAGGGCCCACATTGGTAATAAGGAGGAATAAGAAAATAACAATAGATCCTCAGCCAAAGGTGGAGCCAGAGCTCGAGATGCCTAGCATCCCTGAAATACAGATTGTTTCCTCAGACTCCCCAGAGCAGGACAATCAGACGACATGTTCAGACCTCCCCTCCACACAGTGACTTCAATGACATGTTCAAGGAAGATGAGCTGGTAGAGCTACAAGGGGATATTGGGAAGGTAGTAGAAGAAATAGATTCCCAGGAGGAAGTGGTGATCCCTGTTGAAAAGGAGACCCCAAAGAAAGAAGCTGCCATGGAGCAGGAAGGCAGGGAAGAAAGAGAGAAGGACAAGAAAAGATAAATTTATTTGATGTCTTGGAGATATAGGTCCTAGAGACCAACACCGCAGGGGAAAGGCAAGTACAAAATGAGCAATCGACATTTGCTGAGAGAACTGGACCTATGGGAGCAACCGTAATCTCAGCTGCCATGCTTCAGATGTCGCCTCCTACCTCAAAGAGGGTAACATTTGGTGAGGTAATCACAGTGGCCCAAACGTTGAATCTCAGTATGATACCTCCACCACCTCTAGAAAATACACCAATGGAGGAGAATATTCTGGCAAAATAGGTCGACAAAGAATAGCAACAACAGCAACAACAAAGGTGAGGAGCAGAACCCCGGAGATACAGATGTTGAAACTGACACTGCTAAAGGTGGACACTGGGGTAGATGATACTAATGCCATTAAGGTGGATAATGTTGGTGGACCTAAGGATACAAGGAAAGAGTTTGAAGAGACTCAAAATACTGGGGATGCACAATAGAACCCCGGAGGGGATTTACAGGATCAAACTCTAGCAGCAAGGCCACCCCTGCCACCACAATGGTTGGTGGATTCTAGAAAAAGGAAGGGCCCAACACCAGCCAAGGCCCATCTCTCTTTGGTAGAGATGATGGTGCAAGCATAGAATCCCCCTAAGGCAAAGAAATCCCAAATATTCCATACCCTCGAGACTGGGTCGGGCGGAGACATAGTTGAGATAGTCACAACACCTCCCCCAGAGGTAGACACGGTGATAGCAAAGGTCAAAGATTATGCAATCACAGAGATATCTCTAGGGAAGATGGGAAAGCAGGGTGAATTGGACCTACTAAAAGAAGCATCCAAGGTGGTAGAAGCCTACTATGAGAAGGAAGCCCAGAAATTCAAATAAGAGAAGAAAAAGAACACAAATCTTATTGGGCTATTGACATAGCCTATGCAGCGCATCACTGCCATCCCCCTGGAAGCTTCCACATCTGGGGCACCACTCCCACAGGGTGACATAGATGCACTAAGGGGTATGAAAAGGAAATTGTAGGCAACTGATGACCAGGTGGGAAACGTCTGGTGTTTCCTAGTGGCCACACTCCCGGACCTGTACGCAGCCAGCAATGTTTTACACTAGGCTAAAACTACCATTACCATCTAGGAAGGAGAGGCTGAATAGTACAAGGCCTGGATGGATGAGTTGGGAGAACTCTTGAGTCTCGGGTAAGAGATTGTTACCGAGGCCAGAATTTTGGGAGAGGAGTCCTTCAACTTTGTCTGGACCCAGCACTCCAAACTTGATCTCACATTGGAGATAATCAAGCAACTGGTAGGGGTCCTGCGGGACAAAGTTTTGGAGATATGTTATTCTTTAAATTTATACAAGGAATTTGTTTCAAGGGTTTTAGGAGTCAATCCCTTTAGTACTGAAACATGTACTTCAGAGGAGTATGTCATGGGGAAGTTTGACGAGCTAATAGAGTATCGATACCAATCCCCAGAGGGAATAGACGGAGTGAAAATGTCACATATATCACGTATGGTACTCCAGGGTCATGATGCGGAAAATATGGCCATAGAATTCAAGGCAAATACTCCAAATATGGGCGAACAGGTGGAGGTGGCCAAGTACTGTCGGCCTGGCCTCAAGGGCATTGATGAGGATAGAGTCGCCCAGCTCCTGGAAACATTCAAAAATAGTAAGGAGCAATAAGATTCTTCAGAGTCCAGATATTTTCACTAGTAGAGCATATTTTGAACATTCTTTATTCTTTGAGCACAAGCTCCTGGATCCTGGAGTCCTGGATCCAATAGTTTTGTATTATTTAAATGACCCGCGTCCAGGTTCCCCAGAGTGATTGATCATTATCAAGAAGTTAATAAGGGTATTAGAAGGTAGGTGACCCTAGCAAGGAACATCAACCTGAGGGATGGTTTTGACAGGTGTTCTTCCCAAGGTGCCGCTCTAGCATAACACTTGTTGCATCATAGGCAGTGAGTCACTTTTACATTGATGAGGCATGTAGCCTCAATCCCTGGGGGATCATATTTCTTCTATTAACCCTATGGCTCTCTTCTTGAGGTTGATTCTTCCATACCTCTTTTCTTTTCTTCTTCTACTAATCTGCCCAACCTCTGCTCTTCTCAAGGTTTTTGAAACGTGGTGCAGGTAGAACCGGCCACCGGAAATCATATTTTATTGATTGAGTGTAAAGTTAAGTTAGGTTAACTTTAGGGAAAACATGTGTATAAATAATAAGTTTGACCTCATTCCAAGGGTCGACAGAATTGATGATTTTGGAGTCCATAGCTATAACACTTTCAACATTTTCATTTCTTGTAGTTTCAGAGCTTAATGCTCCTTAGTTCTTAGAAGCTCTCAGCAGATAGATGCTTCCTTGGAGCCATTATTGTACGCACTAGTGATGCTGGAAAACCATTAATGAAGAAGGAAGGATTCTCGTAATGTTGTTGTTGGTCTTCTGATCTCTGAGTTAATACTCTTTTGTGATGTATATTTTTGATGTCCCTTGCTCTAATGTTTTAAGTAGATTAACGACCTTCTTTTCCCCCTCTCTATTGAGTATGTATGAACTACTAGTTTTGTATGCATTCATTATTTAGTGTAGCATGTTAGAGCTTGATTGATGTTTTAAATGTATTTTCATAACTATAGGTAGAATGGAATACTCCTAACCCTGGCGTATCTTTTGAAATTTCTTTGATAATCCAAATGCTTGTAGGAAACCTCGACCTAACGAAATCCCCAGAGAAGACGAGCCAAGAAAACCAGCTATCCCCATGAACAAAATAGTCACACTCCCAACTTAGCTCCCGCACCGTCAAGACCCAACTCTCACATGCTTGAAGGCCCAGAGAATTTATTCCCTAGACAAAATTTACAGGTGAAGTTGGCCGGTACCCCGGTACCCAGTGACAATTTACACTCTGTTAGCGAACCGATCACAAAGTCCTGTCAATAGATTGGTGTTGAAGATCTAAGGGCAATTTATTTGAGACAACCTACATCCTACAATTCTACATCCACTTAGAGCATACATACTTGTGGATTCAAGGATTCGAATCCTCCACAAGGGTTTTAACATAAGCAAGGTGAATTGTTCTATTTACTTTGTTTTTTTTTGCAATTTCGATTCTATTTCAAGGTTAATTCCAAAACTGGGGTTTGACCAAGGTAAACCCTTCCCCAAAAAACAAAAAATGTTTGTTCTTGTAGGTACATGCATAGAATAATGAATTAGAGAGCAGATTCAAATACCCTTTTTGGCAAACTTTCATGATCCACGAATAGATTTTCTGTTGGAGCAGTGCAGGTCAAGGTCAACATAAAGGGGTACAATTGTGCCCCCGTATTTGGGTCAAGTTCAACCTTGCTCAGAAAAGAAAACAATTTTTGGGCTTTCTCCGTCTTTGTGTTTCTAGGCCAAGGCAGGTTGCAGAATTTCCAGAAACTCATTACAGACACTAGAAAATAGCAATTTCCAAATCTACTATACTTTGAGGTTAGTATTTGTCTTTAATTCATTTCCATTAAGATTTTAATCTTTTCATCTATATTACACATTCTCCTCCCAAAATGGAATGTAAGGTTTTCCTCTTTCTTCTTATTTCTAATTGATTGATTCATTTGTGCATTGACCATTTTCTTATGGTTAATCAATTTGGATCTTTCCTTTGTGAATTTGGGGCTAAGAGGAGAATCTTACATTCCCCAACTTACTTTTCATATGTAAAGGGGTATTATTTAGATGTGCAAGTCTCTTGTACTCATTTCACCTCTTTACATTATATATCTTTCCGTCATCTCTTTTTTATCTTTATAATTATAAACAACACTATAACACAACCATTTGTTGTTGAGGAAACCTTGTTAAGGGAAAAACCTTGGTGGGATTTAGCACCCACAAATAATGCACTAAAAGTATAGTATCCATTTTAGGAGATTTATCCATGTTCGGAGATGATTGTTACATACAGTAAATAGTCCTTGTTAAAGGACGGACCCTGTTAGGAGTCAAGAGAAACAACAGGCTTACTGTCTAAAGAAGGTTAAATCCACCTTCAGGAAATATTGTCTGAAATATAGATGTATATAAGATATAAAATTCAATGAACCAACTAATAGCAACAACTTTTCTAAAATGGTTCAAATGAATTTCTTCAATCACAACCACTTCTCTACATCCAGCATACTTTGCAAATACAAGCTCGCATCTTCCACACTTCGCTATCTCATCTCACTTCTCCACAAAAGAAGACAACTTTATTTTATACAAGTTTACAATAAGCAATTAGGTCAGCCAATTAAGGCTTCCCTAATGTAAAAATAATTACATAACCCCATGCTAAGATACGCACGGTACCTATAAAAAGTAAACATCAATTATAATCCATCAAATATAATCCAAGATCCACAATCCACGCTCACCATCCATAATACACGCTACATCTTTGAAGTTGGCCCCAAATAGGTCTCCTCCAAAACACATTCCACAGCTAACATCACCAAGAATATTGTCACCCAAGAATCATAAAAAATATTCCTCGACATGTCTTCCTCCATTTCTCAAGCTTGCATAACAAGAATCAATCTCACAGTCAAGTTATCCTCAAAACTCAGAGACTAACTCTGTCACAATTCTCTGCCACTAATCTGCAACCATTCTTCACCAAAATCATTGTAACTCAAACAAAAATAGACATAAACTTAAGTGATCTTAGACATAATATCAAATCTCATCCTTGTACATATCCCCATCTTTTCATACTATGAAACATTCGTACAATGCTCGTACACTTATGTCAGTCATCCATACACCAATGATAACCAGTATGTTTGTTTCATCAGAAACATATGTTGACATCAATGACAAAACATGAATGAAAAAAACTACAATAGAAACCAATTCCAACATTAATTTATGGAAACACTTCTCACTGGAATGATCTCTTGGATTATAGTGCAATTGTGGTTGATCAGTTCTGGAAAAATGACTAAGTCCAGGAAGTAGTTCACATAATACATTTGTACAGTTTTGTCTGGTGAGCATAGTATGTGATGCATTACATCATGTGATATTAGATGGATGTAGTATACCTTCAGTTAAGGTCACTTACATTTTAGAGTTGATTTCTGAGAGTTACAACATGTTTTGGGTACACAAAGATAGTATAGCAGTGAAACAGGGAAGATGAGTGGTCACGACAATTAAGGGAGTAACGTGTGGACTCCAAGAGTGCTTATTTGGATTTTGGCCTAGTCCTATCCTATCTTTGTGGATATATGATCCCCCATTGTGTGTCTACTATTGGGTTATGTTTTGGACATGTTTGGTGATTCTCTTGTGAGCCAACTTGACATATTATGAGATCAGGTATATATGTAAAGATGTTTTTGAGATGTGATAGTGTGTTGTGTGTGTGGATGCATTGGGATATAATATTAATGTAGATGATGTTGAAAACTATTATTGGAACTACTTAAGCATGAAATATGCTTGTATAGTTCCTCTTTTGTGATGTTAGATTGTGGAGAAACAGTTTAGTATTGTAAGAGAAGTGAGCTCCTTGTATTACCCCTAATAGGGTCTGAATCCTTTAACAAGGATATTGTACTAAATGTAATAATCAGCTCCTAACAAGGCTAGGTCTCCTAATAGGGACATTATATTATTAGTACATAATTTGAGGGTACCATCCCCACTGGGGTTTTTCCTTAATAGGGTTTCCTCATGAACAAATTATGGTGTTATGATTTATTTATTTTATGCATGTGTTCTCTTTATTTTTGTTATTACATGGTTAAGTTTGATTTGTGTAAAAAGGAATAAAAGTGCTACAACACTGATTCACCCCTCCCCCTCTCTCAGTGTTTCTTGATCCCAACAACTAATTCCAAATTGATTATTAATTTTGAAAAATTCACCTCGTTCTAGAAGTTTTAAATAAGTGAGTATATTTCATCTTCAGCCAAGAATGATTTTTTTAAAGATTTAGAATAAAAAATAATATCATTGAAGAGACCATCTCTACTCTTCAAAGCATTGTGTCTGATTGTAACATAGACCAGTCTGGTAGTATGAAAGAGAAGTGCAGAACACTTTTCAAAGTAGTAAAGGATTTGACTGTTTCTATAGAAGAAAAAGCTCATTAGAAAAAGGAAGCTATAAAGGATAAGTTGTTACAGGAGTTGAGAGGTAGATGTGCAAATGCTTTTGTTGATCTTCATCAACTTATTAAGAAAGGCCAAGACCTTGAGCAAGGAAATTCTTTGTATGAATATAGTCTTAAGTGGCTGAAGGCCACAAATGAAATCCAAAAAGAGATTATGTCTATAGATCCATCCATCTAGCTGGCGCATCATACTTTCAACCTTTCAAAAGATCTAAGTGGTACCAACATAACCTCAATCGAGGAGTTACATAGTAAATTATTTGCATTGTGACAACAAAGAGAGAACATTATTCTTCCCTTGGGTAATATTCGGTAAATGTGTGTAGACTACATCATGTTAATGAATTATAATTTGTTGAATGCATAGCACGTTAGCATAACCACCCCTTCCTCCATTGAAGATGAAGAAACTTTACTGGCATCAATTCATGTTCATGTTCATCTTCTAACAGAAGATATTTAGCAGTGGAATAGAAACAAGGATAAATGGGTTGAAGCTCTTTATGAACTAAAGAAGACCTTCGAGGAAGGCGAATATGGTAAACCTTGAAGTGTTCTGAGTACTTGAGTTGTAGTTGTATATAGTTTTTGAGGCATTACCTTTTTTCACTCATGTCAAAAGGGGGATTAAATAAACAAAAAAAAATATGGTTGCTCATCTTAGGGGGAGTTCTTTTGGCATTTTTACAGTTTTTAACTTTTCATAAATTTTGTTTGCCACCAATGACAAAGGGGGAGATTATTAATTATTATCATTAATATTTTTTCATTTATGTCATTTTTTTGGTCTGTCCATCAATCATATCTCTGATCTATCTTTGGTTCTAGTAGTGGTATTACCGAAAATGATATCACCGCTATTTGTTTCAGTTTATTGCATGGTGCATTGATGTTTTGGTCCAGACCTATTTTGCTTATTGTGAGATATATTTTTATATGGACAACTTATCCAACACCTTTTTGGTAGCATGATCACAAGATTTTATCTTGAGTCCAAGATTACATGAAAGTGCTTGTATATATTGGTAGTGGCATCAACACAAGCAGATAGATGACGATGTTAATATGAAAAATGATATGTGATACATAAATGTGATTTGCTGATGTATATAGTGAACTGATATATTTAATTTAGTGATTGTATAGAAGGGTGTTTGTACTTTAGCAAGAATTGTATTTCATGAATATACAAATACAATTTTGACAGTTCAATTTTGTAATTCATACTTCAGTTATAAGCTAAATTTCAGCAATAATAGTTGGTTTTGTATTTTGGGCAGTGAGCCCCACTGATAGTGAGCCAACTAACAAGGAGCCACCCTTGTATTTAGCAACTGGTTACCTAATACTTGAGATTTAACCCTCTCCGTGGTTTTTCCCATCTTGGGTTTCTACGATAAAAATTTTGGTGTTATGTGTTATTTTTTTTCTGCTCTTTCTTTTGGAAAGTTTAAATTATATTATGTGGAAAACTATTCAAAAGTTGTAATATTTTCAAAGGTATATTGATTCTACCCTCCCCTCTTAGTATTCAATATGTTCAACAAGCATTTGTAATGGCGTTGCAGTGGTGGATTTTGGAGGCTTCTAAGTTTGGATTACAACTTGACACAAAAAATGGGACGAGGAAGAAAACACTTGACACGAGACAAAAAAGGGGGAAACGCAACTAAAATTGGGCAAACTTGTAATTTTGGGGTTTTAAAGACACATTATAGATGAAGGAACATATATGTTTGCAAGTACATACAATGTGTAATAGTCTATGTAATCATAATTAAAAGTTTTGATTACAAGGTTAAAACTTGTGAATTCATGTGTAATCAGACCTTTTAGTTCTCATTACACTTTGTATTGCATAAAGGAAGTACCTCGCAATCGGGACTAAAAGTATCAATTGCACTTGTGTTATTAGTTGCAAAGTATAGTGAAATGTGCAATTAGAAAGTTTCATTTATACTATGCATGTGAAGAGTCAACTATATTTGGAACTTTTAGTTTTGATTACACAATGTAAAGCAAAATGTAATAACCCTGAAAACACGTAAGGAAACAATGTGCAAGTGAAATAAAAAGTGTTGTGGGGGTAAAAACCCCGACAACATAAAGGGAGGTTAATGCTAAAAAGTGCATTGTTAAGAGTAAAAACCCCGACAACACATTGTAGTAATGTGTAATGTATACAATCAAAGATAAAAGCAGTGATTGCATTTGAAATTGTATATAGAAAGGTATGCAATTGGGGGAAAAAAAAACCCAATTTCACTGAGGGTCTCATAAGCTATTGAAGTTTTAAGTGAAGTTGGGGAAAAAAAAATATGATCTCATATTGAATGGTTATGCAAAATGTATGCAATAAAATGTTAAAAGATTGGATTGCATACATTGTGATATGGTTGAGTACAAACTCAAAACATATAGAATGTGTTTACACACCTTCAAAACTGGTATCAAATATAACTGAAATACATGCCCAATCTTAGTTGAAAATCGTGACCTCAAATAGACAGAGCAGAATGATATCAAATGACAAAGATTGGGGTTTCAAAACTAAGAAAAACTCATAATAGATTTTTCATGATTGATCAAAACACAAATCCATGAGCTACAAACATAAAAATAATACACCAAATAGAAAAGAAAACCAAAAATGATACTTAAACCTAAAGAAAATTTAAACAAAAACCCTCTTTTGAACATGAAATTAGAATTTATAATAGGAAAATAGAAGAAATAATGAAAGAGACAGACTAAACCTACATTGAAAAAGAAAAGAAAAAATAAAATCGATATGAAACAAATCATTAAGACTTCAAATAATAACTAAAGGAAATGATAAGTAAAAATGACCATGAAAAGAATCAGAACATGAAAAGAGAATGATGGCTAAGATTGAAAACAATAGCATGGTGCTTGCATGCAATTTAAGAATAGAAAAGAGAAGTGAAAATAGAAATGGATTAACAAAAAATTAAATTGAAATGTCAAAAATAAAGGATATAAATGTTGGAAGAGCTCGGCGGTCATATGCATTAGTTTTACTAACACTTGTGGTTGGGACTTTTAGTCCCGACTACAAGTGTTTTAAAATGCCTCATGTGATGCATTTCAGGACTATATGTCAAACTTGCAACTTTGAAATACAAACTCCTTGTAATGCATGATAAAACACTCAACTTTGCAAGTAAATGACATAGACTAACTTTAAGATGATAAAAATGAACAAAATGAACACCAAAGATTATGACCTTTCAATGACAAATGACAAGATGAAAAAAAAGCTTGAAAAGTGTGTAAAAAGCCTTAGAATACCAAAATTTATAGGGTTATCCTCAATTTTTTATGTAGGCAAAAATTGGGGACAATAGCTGGCTTTAATTGGGGAACTGTCTTCGGACATGGAAATGATCAACAGTGGTAGAATCTAGAATCTCAAACACATTTTTCATCCATTGCACTACAGAGTCAAGAAATGAAGTCACAAGAAGGATGACAAGACTGATGCCAAGAAGACCTATTAAAATAATACACAAACTTTGTGCAACCGTACTTATTAAAATAGGAAACTAATCTAACATAAACTATCCAACAATAGAAACCTCCTCAAATAAACTAATTCACTGGCTCACCAAAGTAGCTACCCTTTTTTAGCAGCTTGCGATACCTTAAATGGTTGCAAGAGACCACATAAAAATGTAGCACAAATATTTTTACCATGACTTGATGCATAACTCCTTTGAAGAAATGAAAAAATTCATTTGTCTCCTCAGATGGATCAAAGATATCACTAGGCCATAATGGACTCATGAAACCAGACTACTCCTCCTGAACTATAAATGCATGTTTAGCTTTACCCTCAAGTGTATCATCATGCTTGGGTACAAGTAGAATTGATGACTTCCTATTGGCTTTCAACCAAGCGAGATGTCAAATTGGACATCCTCTTGACAAGGAAAAGGTTGAATTATTCTTGTCAGCTACATCCTTATCAACTAGTTTCTCGACCATGATAACCTCATGCTATTAAGAATTATCTCCCTCATGCAATTCAGAGGAAAACGCAACTACCTTGCATGCTTCATCATGCTCTCCACAAACTTTAGATTTAGGATAGTTGCCATCAAGACTTGAACAAATCTCCTCTATGATGTTTTTGAAAAGGTTTTCGTCAAATTCTTGGGTATTTCTCTTATGCACAATATGTTCAAGTTTATGACTTTGAAACACAAATTCATTATTTTCAACTTGATTGAGACCTTCATGCATGTATATTTTTTCGTGTCTAAAGATGTGACTTTCTTCATCCACTTGAGCTTTGACAGAGTGATGTTCACTCTTGTTCTTTTTATCAATAGGTTTTTGGTACTACACAAACTAGACATGATATTTGTCAGCTATGTCTTTTTCCTTTTCCTAAAAGAGAATATCAATATAACTTTTTTCAAATTCAAAATCTTCATTTTCGTATTTTCTGATGTTGCCTCAAGAGCAAGCCTCTTCGGTGGTGAAGATAACTTATTCTAATTCCTCATAGCATAACTATGAGCAACATTTGGATATGGCCTCCTTGGAATGTCCTTGTGAGGTGGAGAGAATACACCTTGATCTATTTGATTTTTGAGGGCAAGCAGCTCATTAGCCAACCTCTGCACCATAGGATCTAGTCTTGTGATGGAACAGAATGGCTCCAAAGAAAATATTTTATTTGAACCCACTTTTATCTATTCTTATCTATCTAGAAAGTATCAAATAATATTTAATCTTCGTAGCCAAGGTCTGTGCAGCTACAAGAGAAATTGGGGTTTCTCTTCTAAATAGAAAACTCACCTCATGCACTTGATCATTGAAAAAGAAACACTTCAAATTCTCAGATGTAGGCTGAGAAACAACTGGAATTCTTTGTCAACATGTTGATGTGAGAAATGAATTCATGCATAGGCATGTGAGGCTCTTTCTTCAAATGGGTAAGTTGATCCAACAAAGCATGTGTATCTTCAGAAGGATTGAACCTTGTCTCAAACCTTTCTATGAGTGTATCCCAACCCATGATAGATTAGAAAATAAGGTTGTAGAACCAATTAACAGAAACACCTTGCAACATTTCAGTGAATAACACCACTGAGATGTCTTCATGTTTCACACCAAGGACTTCGCATGCTATATAAAAATCCTTGATGTGTTCATCCGGATGTTGCTTTCCATCGTCGTAGAACTTAGGAAATTTCTTCTACCAACCTTGAGGAAGAGGATGAATGTGTAGCGTCAAATTCAATGGACCAAAATAATTTCCCCAAGGACCTTATAAATCCATTTGCATGTCCTTGGTGAAATATTGACAAAGTACAAGAAAATAAAATACAATGAGTAGGACACTAGTATACTTCAAATGAAAGTGTGAGGCTTTTAAATGCATATCATGTCTCTAGTAGAGTCTCCAAAAATTGTTGAGGTGGATATTTTGCAACCGACAGTTTTTGGATTGATTGTAAAATAGTAGTTTCAACCAAAGAACGTGAGACACAGTCTCTCCTACTTGTAAGGGAAGGCTCCCTCTGTTTATTTATACTGAGATACAACCTACACTAAACTAAGACCTAAGATTAGGTAAACTGAGCTAATTCTTGAGGCATTACATTCACCGTACTCTCTTATTTTAGAGTGGGTGTTCTTCCTTCATCAAATTATCTTCTTTCAAAATAGATGATTCTTTCTTACAATAAATTTTCAGGTGCAATTGAGAAAAGTTAATAAAAAGAAGCTCATGAAATGTCAGTATTTCCACAACTTCTTATGTGAATTCGAGAAAAAATATGACACATGTGCATCTCAAATTCTCCAACATATACTTGACCTTACATGCATGAAAATAGAAAATAAAAGCAGCACAAAGTCTGCAAGCTATTTCCTTTCTTAAGTCTACTACACTAGTTTCAAATGTGATAAACAACTCAAAGTCAACAAGATCAAGTCTATAAACCTAAATATAATTCTAAATGCAACAAGTAGCTCAATTTCTATAAGATTGAGTTTAAATCCATCTTAGATAATAGAACAACGCTCACAAACAGCTCTAGTTAATGTCGTCACATGAAAATTTGTTTTAACACAAAGTTTGGAAACAAATTGCCTCCTTTATTGACTGCAATTTGATTTACATCTAAACTCAAAGATTTTGACTGAAATTTGATTTAAATCTAAACTCAAAGATTTAGAGTGCTTGTCCAACTGGAAGAGTCTTGTTTCATTTCCAAAAGACAATTATTTACAATGACTCCCCTTGTATTTATAGAAGAGAGGCTACGAGAGAAAGGTGGGAGGATCCTAACTAATTGTTGACTTATTCAACATTACAGTCATATTCTAATTCAAATTTTAATGTGATCAGATGTGATTATATTTCACAAATTTGCATGTAATATGACTACATGTAATTTCATTTTACAATGCATGTGATGTGATCACATGTAATTACAATTTTTCACTTTATATGTAATTTTTCAAAACTAAATTACATATGCAAATTGAAACAAAAATAAGTTTTTGATAGGCCATGACTCTTATTACATCATCCTCTGTCAAAGAGGTCTTCATGTTGTTTAAAAATGCCCCTTGAATTATCTCAATCTACATAATCTTAGGTCTTATTTAGTGTAAGTTATTTTCAATAGCAATAAACAGGGGGAGCCTTCCCTTATAATTAGGAGAGATTGTCTCCTGTGCTATGGTTGAAACAACTATTTTTAAATTCATCCAAGAACAACCAGTTGCAAAATATCCACCCAACGAGTGTCATTGCCAATCTTAGTCAACTGTCAATCTCAATCAAGACCCCATGGACAGCTTGCTATTGTTAGAGATTAATTCATAATTGAATTTTTTTCATGTCAATAAGTATAAAAAATGTGACAATAACATAATTTAGTGTATGTACTACTACCTCAATGGTCCCAACAACTACTTCTATTGCTCCCCCCAATGTTGTGAATTTTTCTATTGCTACAATGATACCCAAGTTTACATCTCATGGGTCAAAGTTTGTGAGTGTTGCGGATACCAATAATGGATCATTGTGTGCCTTGTTGGGTTCTATTTAAATATTAGATGTTGGGTCCTCTATTCTACCTCATCCTATTTTTTAGGTGGGTGGTTTCGACATTTATGTGTCTATGGAATTTGAAGGTGTGCCTATCTCGGGATTTGGCACTGATGCTACTTCTGGTGCAGGGTTTTTTGTTGAGGTAGTGTTTGTTGCTTTTTGTGCTTATGCACCTATTCTCACTGGGAACTCTTATGGGAGACATATTCCTATGTTTGATAATGCCATGAAGGTGCCCCTAGAAGCCTCTTTCTATTGTTTATGGGTGAATCTTTTCTTGTGTGGCCAGTTTTGTTGTTTCTCTTCCTCCCAAAGGGAAATCTCGATCTCTTGCTTGTACCAAGACCTCCCCTATTGTATTCTATGGTTATAATCTGGTTGATAATGTGGTCTTCTACCAATATTGTGGGTTTGTGTGTAGGTTTTCTTGTCTTTATCCCTCTCTACTGGATCTTCATCACTAGGTGATGGATTCTTGGAAGCCCTTAGTTTCTGGTAACATTGAACTTTTCGCTTGTTATAAGGGGTTTTTTATTACTTCTTTTGTTTCCTCTTATGACCATGATTAGTGTTGAGAAAGTTGTGGGTTTAGGGGTTTTCTCTCTTTTAGATAAACCTAGGACATTATACTTCAACCCTCTTACTAAACAATTAGTGTGCATCAAATATGGGTTCGTCTTTCCAATATTCACATTTATTTTTCTAAGAATTCTTTTTTTGAGGCCATTGGAAACTCTATTGGTCATTTTTTCAAGGTGGATGATACCACTGCCTCCACGGGTCTCTCTTCTTTTTCTCACATTTTGGTTGATATTCACATTCCCATACCTCTTCTTTGGGATGTGATTCTCATAGTTGGGGTAGGATATGGACTTAATCGTTGGATTATGAGGGTCTCCCTTTGTAATGTTGTGGGTGCTTCTCTACTGGCCATTTGTCCACAGATTGTCCTCTCTCACACCTTAAAGGAACTACCACTAGGTGGAAGGAAGATAATGATGATCTCTTGAGTGTATTGGTTTTTAATTCTTCCTTTAATGACTCTTCACGGGCTTAAAATAACTCTTCCTGGGATGATGCTCCTATTGTTGGTTTGACCTCCTTACGTCCTATGGATCCAAATCCACCTCTTATTTTTGGTTCAACCCCCTCTATCAACATGGACCCTTCTTTGTCTAATGCTCCTGCTCTACTCTAACCTTTGGTTAATGATGTGCATCCTTGATGCAAGGAGGGATGGACAATAGAGGTTGAAGGCACTTCCAGCTATCCAAACCCACTTGCAGAACAACTCAAAAGCAACAACATAGAAAGGAAGAGAAGGAACAATAGAACTTTATATTATTTCATCAAACTTATTACATGTCAGGATGTAAGGACTTCTCGGTATTAGCCATATACATTCAGATCTTTACAAGGTAATCTGCATACATGCGAGGTCACAGACCTATCATCTGAATCTACTAAATCTATCTTCTATATCCCAAATCATGCCTAATATAAGAACATAAAACCAAATATATACAAGAGTCCACCAAAGAGGTCGGCACTCGGATCCTAAAGATCCAACATAGGAAATAGAAAAGACCCAGATTTAGGTCCACACACATCCCAATGAGAGATCCCAACATTAATCATGCTACAAAAATTAAATGCAGAAGTCGGCCAGAAGATCCAACATCAAAATACACAACTCGATAAGAAATCCAACCGAGCACAGAGACCAGTCGGTGAAACCACTGAGTAGCCAAACAACCACTGAGACTCATCGATAAAGCAAGACAATAATAAGTAATCAAGCCTGAATGGAGAAGAAACAAGTCTTCAATCTGTTGGTAAATAGATTTGTCCTTTCTTAATTCTTTAGGAATATGACTCTTAGTGCCCAAATTGTGAACAATATCTGATTACAACAGTTGAAAATCCCTTCAAGACTACCGGCTTTTCTCTGAATTGG
>MU221942.1:85929-101310 GCA_018584345.1 Thuja plicata | reverse complement strand
TGAGCCCAATCAACATATTGTGTACCTAAGCATATTACTTGTACTATGAAGAAGTAATGCTCAATGAAATTTAGGGCTTCAACTTCACCTTTCATTCTGTGAATGAGCACCAGAATATCAACAATTTCAGGCTTGAGGTCTGATCCAAATAGAGTCTTCAGTACCTTTCTTTTAGCGCCTCACGGCTTCTAAAACCATGAGTGCATAATTTCTCTCCTCCACACCATTTTCTTCGCAGAAAACTCAGAAGCGGTGTGCGATACTGTTAAGTTGGAGAATTCATCCCGCTCAGGTACCCGAAAGTAATTCACCACTGTCTGACGATCAATAGATAGAAGCACTATTTTGTTTGGCAGTATAATCTGTCTGGTGTCCGGGTTGTAGTGGTTGATACATTCGTATATCAATTCCGGAGCTTGGACAGCCACTGGAAACCCTGCCGCTTCAATCAAGCCACTTTCTCTAAGCTTCTCTTTAATGGGATGAATTGGCTCTGCTTTCAGTCTTTTCTGGAGATCATGCATGTCGTAAAAGTGCAGAGAAGTATCTATGAGATTCTGCAGAGTGGTTTTGATGTCGTTCAATCCGTCAAAACTGGAGAACCTAGCGGGCATTTTGCTATACAATAATAAGAGCCTTCAAAAATACAAAGTATAAAGCTTCACAATAAAGATGCTAAGGATGTAAATGAATTAGGCAGAATAACAGCAAGAGATAAAACAGTAGATTGAGATACTATTTGCACATTCGTCTTTATAGAATTCTAAAAGCAACTATTGATTTTCAGCATTCGGGCCACACGAATGAATTTATGAATAAAACCTGTTAACACCATCAATGCAGAGCTCTAACGGATACCTTGAAGTCTTTTCACTATTCTCGTTGCCCTAACGGAAACATTTTCATTTATTCTCCTTACTTTTCCGTTTTCCATGGACTTGCGGAAAATCAAGAACGGTGTGCGCTTCTTTGCCTTTGCGGAAAATCTCTCCACGAGGGAGAATTCGGCTTAAAAGGATTCTGCTTAACACATGACTACATTTCTTTCCTTTGCGGAAAATCCCTTTATGAGTGAGAACTCCGCCGTGGAGAAGGCAATTTTCAATTCTCCGCAAATACTTTATTTTAATCTTTGAGTCAATATTTAAACATTTCTCTCTTACTTGGAAAATGGAAAAAGTGTTTCGGAACCCATTGTGGGGTCCACCTCATTATAACTAAGCTTGCAGAAAATCACCTGAGAGGTGTGAAATCCACACAGTGCAAAGTTCTACTTTGCGGAAAATCACCCGAGAGGTGCGAAACCCGCAACACGTGAAAACTTCTCTTCTTTTCTGTCTTTGCGAAAAATTACCTTCTCAGGTAGAATTCCGCCACGGAGAAGTTGAATTCCAATTCTCCGCTTTGAGTCTTCCTTGAATCCAAATTTCCTTTTAACTGTTCCCTGGATCCATTTCTATGCTTTAGGTAACCATTTTCACTGTCCAAGGCCATTTCTTTTCACAGTATACTTCTGCAATCATTGTCATTCATATTTCGCAGAAAATCAACTTCGCAGGTAGAAACCCGCAGTGGAGAAGACGATTTTTGAAATCCCGCAAGCCTGTGTTTAACTGTTGAATGGAGAATTCTGCCAGTGATGATTAGTTCTGCAAGGATCAAAATGATGCGAGAACCCCCATCGGATTAGGCACTAGACTACCCGCAGACTTATCATGCGTGAGGGAGAAATCCACACGGCTAGGGGAATGCGGATTGAGAAGGGAGAAATGGAAAATCCGATGGTGATTCCCAACTACCTAAACGACACTGACCTAGACTCAAACGCGATTAAACTTTACTAAGATGAAAAACTTCCACTTTTATGAAATGGTTGCATGTTTAAAAGTGGAGGCAACACAACCAACCAAGCAAAAGCAGTTACCGAGCACTTTACCAAGTAGCCTCCAACAAAATACCAAACCAAAGCAAACATATTTTTGGTTGATCAGGATTGCCAAAGAACCCAAGATGCTCCTGCATCATAGACCTGGGGTTAAAATAAATGATCCTCTAAATCATGTGTCAGGTCCAACCTAAATTGAATCCAACTCAGATTAAGAAATCCAAGATGATTCCTCAATCGGTATGTTCTTCCATTTTATCATAGACTCCATGTAATTCTTTCCTCGTGTACTTCTACCAATTATGTGTTTCAAAATCTTCTCAACTTCTTCCATTTGTTTCTTAGGATAATCACTCAGTAGTATCACTCCTTCATCAGGTTCATGATTTTCATACAAGTCTAAAACATTGAATATACGTGATATATCCATGTCATCAGGTACTTCTCCTTCATAAGCATTTCCACTATCAAATCTTCTCAATATCTTGCAACGACCAAATTTCTTTATTTTCAATTTACCATATGTACCAATAGGAAATATGCCTTTCTTCAAATGAACCATAACTACATCACCAACTTCAAAATTCTTATTTCTCCTTGATCTATCTGCACTATCCTTGTATTTCTGATTACTTTGCTCCAACTTATGTTTTACACCTACATGCAATGTCTTCATGAGCTCAGCAAAATTTTATGCTTCAACACTTCTTTTTTCTTCTCTAGCAATATCTCTCAGGTCTAATATACCTCTTGGTTGTGTGCCATGAACAATCTCAAAAGGTGTTTTTCTAGTACTTCTATTCACTGAACTATTATATGCAAACTCTAATTGTGCTAACATCAGATCCCAATTATTCGGTGTGTCTCTAACTAGGCATCTTAACAAGTTACCCAATTTTTCGTCTACAACCTATGTTTGTCCATCAGTCTGTGGATGAAATGTCAAACTATACTTCAACTTAGTATCCAACTTTTTCCAAAGTGTTTTCCAAAAACAAGTGACAAAATTATTATCTTGGTCAGAGATGATACTCTTCGGTAATCCATGCAATCTAAAAATCTCCTTAAAGAAAAGATTTGATATATGTACTACATCTGATGTTTTCTTACATGGTATGAAATGTGTCATTTTAGAAAATCTATCCACAACAACAAATATGGAATCATTACCTCTTGATGTCCTCGGTAAGCCAAGAACAAAATCCATTTTGATATCACTCCAAGGTTTCACAGAAACAGTGATACATACACAAACCAATATTCTAACTTACTCCTTTTGCAACTTGACAAACTCAAACAAAATTCACAAATTTCTGAACATTCTTATACAATTGAGGCCAAAAATACCTTTCCTTAAGCAAAATCAATGTCTTATCAATTCCAAAATGTCCATCCAAACCACTATTATGTTTTTCCTTTATTAAATTGGTTCTCATTGATCTTCTCAATATACACAATTGAATACCTTTGAACAACATATCTTCTTGAATGAAATAGTCTTCATACTTACTCGGTTGATTTGGAACAGGTGCTCTGCACATTCTCCACTACTCAAAGAAATCAGGGTCATTCTCATACAAATTCTTCATATCATCAAAACCAAGAACCTCAATTCTCATTTTAGTCAACAAAGATCTTATTCTTCTCAATGCATCAGCAACTCAGTTAGAAATTCTACTTTTATGCTTGATCACAAATGTGAAATTCTACAAATACTCTACCCATCACATATGTCTCTGATTCAACTTATTTTGACTACCCAAATATTGCAAATCCTTATGATCAGTATACAACACAAATTCACTCTGCATCAAATCATGTCTCCATTTCTTCAGAGCTTGAACAATAGCATAGAATTCTTCATCATAGATAGAATATTTCCTCTCAGCATCATTCAACTTTTCACTAAAGAAAGCAATAGGTTTACCTTCTTGAGTCAACACAGCTCCTATTGCACTTCCTTTTACATCATATTCAACTTGAAATACCTTATTGAAATTAGGTATGGTTAACACGGGTAATTCAGAAACCTTTTGTTTCAAAGTCCCAAAACTCTTATCAGCTCCATGTGTCCATTTGAATTCTCTTTTGTCTCCCCTCATTGTCTTCGTCATAGCATTACAAATAGAACTAAACTTTTTGATGAATTTTCTGTAAAAACTTGCCAATCCATGAAATGATCTTACCTCACTGACATTCTCAGGTGTAGGCCAATTAAGTATATCTTCAACTTTCTCAAGATCCATCTTCAAACCATCATCTGAAATCACAAACCCTAAATACACAAGTTCTTCTTTCATGAAGGAACACTTTTTTTCAAATTTATCATCAACTTTTCCTCTTTCAATCTCTGCAACACTTATCTTATACGAATCAAATGCTCTTATCTTGTCTCACTGAATATCAGAATATCATCCAAGTATACAATTACACATGTATTCAAGAATTTCTTCAAAACCTCATTCATCAATCTCATAAATGTACTCAATGCATTAGTTAAACCAAAGGGCATAACTAATCACTCATACAAACCTTATTTTGTCTTGAAAGCAGTCTTCCATTCATCACCTTCTCTGATTCTAATCTGATAATATCCACTCTTCAAATCAATTTTGGTAAAATATTTTGCTCCACTCAAATAATTAATTATATCATCCATCCTCAGTATAGGAAATCTATACTTAACTATTATCTTGTTGATTTCTCTTGAATCAGTACACATTCGCCATTCTCCATTCTTCTTAGGTGCTAACACTACTGGTACTGCACATGGACTCAAACTTTATATGATCAAACCCTTGTTCAACAACTCATGATTTTGTCAGTTGAGTTCCTCATTTTCTATCGGTGTCAACCAGTGTGGTGCCTTATTTGGAAAACTCACTCCAAAAATAAGATCTATACAATGACTCATATCTCTCATCGATGGTAAACCATCAGGTACATTATTTGAAATTATCTCCTTGTACTCGGTAAGCAATTTCTCAACTTCTACAGGAACTTTATCTTTTGTATTCTCACTCATTTTTTTATGAATCATGGCATAGAAAATATCATTTCTTTTCAAATCCTTAACAAACTTTCTACCTTCCATCAAACAAACTTTCACAAATGTACATATTTCTCCAATAGATTCTTCAACCAGAGGTAACAATATTTGTTTCTTACCATCAACCCAAATAGTATATTTGTTCACTCTTCCATCATGTATAGCATGTCTATCATATTGCCAAGGTCTACCCAACAAAATATGACAACAATCCATTGGCATAATATCACACAACACTTTATCATAATACTTCCTAATTTTCAAATTCACAAAACATTGTTCACTCACCATTAGTGTATGATCATCCTTGATCCATGAGATCTGATAGGACTTCAGGTGCTTCATCCTTTCCAACTGCAAATTTGTGACCATTTCCTCTGGTGCCAGATTCTCCAAGCTTCCACTATCAATAATTGCCTTCCAAAATTTGTCTACAACTTTGCATCTGGTCTTGAACAAATGTTTCCTTACAGGATCTTTCTTTTCACTCCATAATATTCTTCTCACTATTAGGTTCCCTTCCTTCTCATGGTCATTCGGTGACTCCTCTTGCACCAAAGCATTTATTCTACTACTGACTTTCTTTCTTGCCTGTGTACGCTCAAAAGATCTATGTCCTTCACCGCAATTGTAAAAGGTTCCTTGGAACCCTCTTTTTTTATATCCACCTCGGGAGTAGTTTCCTCTTCCTCGGAATAAACTTCCACCTTTCAATTTGTTATTTCCTTTGTCTTGATATGTGTCTCAATTTTTCTTGTCTGGTTCATATCTACTATTGTCACCATGAGATCTACCTCTTCCTCTAGGGAATCTACCTCCTCTTCCTCTTTTTATTTTTCATATATTTTGTTCAACTTCTCCTCAGCTTTTAGGGAAAACTGATATGCATCTTCAATGCTCTCCATCTTTACCAAGTTGATCTCATCTTGTATAGAACTTCTTAATCCATTCAGATACCTTGTTATTCTTTCCACCTCATCTTCAATATGTCCAGATCTGATGTCTAATCTATAAAATTCCTCAGTGTAATATTTTACCGATATATCTTTCTACTTCAAACTTTGCATTCTCCTAACTAGGTTAATCTGGTAACCGCAAGGTAGAAACTTTCCTTTCATCTTGTTTATCATCTTATCCAATACCTTGATCTTATATTTTCCTTTCTTCTTTTGATCCAATTGAAAATGCTCCCACCACAAGGATGTGTGACCTTTCAACTTTGTGCTTGCAATATTTACTTTCTTCTCCTTTGATACATTTTCATACTCACAGTATTTCTCCATCTCACTTATCCAGTCTATCAATTCATCTGAATCCAAATTTTCACTATACTCAGGAGTATTAAATGGAGGTGTGAACTTCAAACTTGTTAATGCTCGTAGGAATCTCTCTTCTTCGTAATCCATCACAGGTGCAGGTGCAGCTTCTCCTTGCACTTCTTCAACTTCATCATCACTAACATATTCAAGATGTCTTCCTCTGCGCTTGGCTGTCTCAACTTCTTCCAATCTTGCAGCAATCTATCTTAGCATATCAGTTAGACCTGGATCTGTATTTCCTCTCCCACAAACCATCTTGAAACCCTCTGTAATTGTAGGTCAGATCACAATCTGCTACCCCACAAAAAATATCAACCAACTAGGGTTAGGGATTACAAGAAGGAACCTAGATCTCACCTTCACTCTGATACCACCTGATGCAAGGAGGGATGGACAATAGAGGCCCAAGGCACTCCCAGCTATCCAACCCCATTTGTAGAACAACTCAAAAACAACAACACAAAAAGGAAGAGAAGGAACGGCATAACTTTATAATATTTCATCAAACTTATTACATGTTGGGTTGTAAGGCCTTCCTAGTTTCATACATATACATTCAGATCTTTAAAAGGTAATCTTCATACATGAAAGGTCACAAACCTGCCATCTAAATTTGCTAACTCTATCTTCTATATCCCAAATCATGCCTAATCGAAGAACAGAAAACCAAATATATATAAGAGTCCACTAAAGAGGTCAGAACTCATATCCTAAAGATCCAACATAATAAATAGCAAAGACCTAGATTTAGGTCCACACACATCCCAATGAGATATCCCAACATTAATCATGCTATGAAAATTAAATGCAGAAGTTGACCAGAAGATCCGACATCAAAATATGCAACTCAGTGAGAAAGCCAACCAGGCACAGAGACCATTCGGTGAAACCATCGAGTAGCCAAAAAACCACCAAGACCCATTGATAAATCAAGACACAAACAAGTAATTGAGCCCGAACAAAGAACAAACAAGTCTTCAACTAACCGAGAAAAGAAGTTACTAAGCACTTTACTGAGAAGCCTCCAACAAGCTACCAAACCAAAACAAACATATTTTTGGTTTATCAGGATTGCCAAAGAACCCAAGATGCTCCTGCATCAATCATTGTCAACACTTTGTCCCTTGTGTTGATAGTCTCACAAAGAGGATTTTCCCACTTGTTCCCCATTGTGGAGGGGATCCTAGTGATAATATTTCCTAGATAGTTTTCTATTGACATAAGAAAGAACATTCTTTGGTTTATCATTTGCCTCACCACATTGTGGGTTAGTTTTCTACCCACCCTTGATGTGGGTTGCAAGTTATTATGCTAGTGTGTTGTTAATGGTTTGTTCTTGAACTTATTGTAAATGGCCTTTTTGGTCAATATTTATAAGGTCCAACACCCTTGTTTTTTTTCTTTGGAATATAAAAAAACATACTGTAGAGGTATCTTATTTGTTCATTTAGTTATCATTAGTTTTTTGTTAAACATTTCTTGTTAAATCTCAAGATAATTAGGGTAGAATAGGATATGGTTGTTAGTGTTGGAAATGAGTTGAGTAACTGAGAGGGGAGGGGTGAATCAATTACCACAGAAAAGAATCCAGTTCCCTTAGATGTCTTAATCAAACTTATCATTATTGCTCGGTTAACACAGATATTCTACTGGCACTCAGTTAACATAGAAAATCTTAAGATATTAACTGCAATTATCCTTTCGTGATTAAATGCAGAAACATAAATCATAAATCAAATAACATGTACACAGATAATACCAATATTTAACATGGAAACCCAATTTGGGAAAACCACCAATTGCAACTAGTTACTATTTTTCACTCTTTTGAAGTGAGCCCTTTTAGGAGCCAACCCTATTAAAGGTTACAATATACAATGTTAGATTTGACCCTGTTAGAGGATTTAATCACCCTGTAAGGAGTGGCCTTGTGAGAGGTCTTCAAACACTTCAATGTAGAAATGTCACCTTGTGAGAGGATTTATGAAAGACTGTTAAGTTTACTCTATAAAGATATTTTGATCACTGCTACAATTGTTAGAGAGTAACAATGGATTGATCTGTTTGACGAAGCAACTATCTTTGCTGATTCAAATCTTTTTTCTGGCTTTATAACTGGATCCTTACTAATCAAATATTCTATTTTAGCTATGTCTATTATGTTCTTAATCAGAAACTCATCTAATTTTTCCTCCACAGTTCATATCACAAACTTTTATTCTTCTTACATCTTACACACATTCAATCCAAACTTGACCTTGTATATATATATGATAAGCCTTGTTAAGTCAGCTTGAATAACCTTCCAAATAAATAATAAAACTTAAATCTGTCAGCTGCATATAACCAATTAAACATAAAATGTAAACTATTTTTATTCGGCTAACACTAAATGCATAACTCGGTTAACATTGTAATCCTTCAATGCCCAATCGATACTGTAATGCCCGAGAACTCGGTTGGAACTAAAATCATTGTGGTCTTCTTCAATGCCCAAGAGAGCTTGGCATACATTGTCTGTGCTTGGATAGGATTAGACATTTGTGTAAACATCACTACATTTGTGTAAACATCAATGGCATACACAATTGAATAGTTGTCATCAACAATCTCCCTCTTTGGCATTGATGGAAACACAATGTGTCATAATAAAAAGAATTATAGAGCAACAGAAACATGAATAAATTTTTATTAATGTCCTTAGCTTTATTCTGATTCTCATCCAAAAAAACTCCCTCTGTCTTCACAATCACTAAAATACAGATTTCTCCCTCTTACCTTAATCTTCATTTCTGATAAAATTTCTCCCTCTGTCATCAATAATCTTTCCCTTAATAATTTCTTTGGCATGACATCAATAGTCTCTCCCTCTTTGACAACCAATGCCAAAGATGCTATCCAATACATATCTAATGAAGTTGTAATGTACCTGTTTGTACTAATTCATATGTAATGAGCTCTAACAATCTACATCAACAAGTTAAATTTGTTCTGTAGCTCAGTTGATGCACCACTAATCTGTCCATTAGTGAGCCTCAGTTAGGGGAATCACCCCTATCTTTCCTCTAAGATACAAGAATGCATCCTTAGGTAAAGGTTTTGTGAATATGTTTTCAATTTGTTCTTTAGTATTCACATATTCCAACCTTACTTCTTTGTCCTGAACCAATTATCTCTAGAAATGATACTTTATCGCAATGTGCTTAGTCTTAGTATGCATCATAGGGTTCTTTGAAATGTTAATTGTACTAGTTTTTTCACAATAGATAATAATTGGTTCTTTGATTTCGTCCTTCATACTTGAGAATAGTTGTTTGAACCATATGATATTTGAACAATTTATTGATGCAGCAACATACTCTGCCTCTGCTGTAGACTGAGAAATGCAATTTTGTTTCTTACTGGTCCAAGAAACTAACCTCTTACCAAGAAATAACATTCTAGAACTTGTGCTCTTTCTGTCATCAACACTTCCTGTGTAATCAACATCAATAAAAGTTTTCAAATCAAAGTTTCCTCCTTTCTTATACCATAATCCATACTCTTCAGTACCCTTAAGATATCTTAGAATCCTTTTGATAGCCATCAAATGATTTTCTCTAGGATTATCTAAAAACCTTGCAACAATACCAACTGTTAATGTAATATTAGGTCTAGTATGAACAACATATTGAAGTTTACCAATCATGGGTCTCTAGGTAGTCTGATTTACCTCCTTTGAGTCATCATCCTTAGACAACTTATGTCCAGTAGACATAGGCATCCCAACTGGTCTGGAATCTTCCATACCAAATTTCTTCAGTATCTCTCTGATGTATTTAGACTTAGTAATGTAGATACTATCCTTCATCTGATGAACTTTTAAACCAATAGAGAATTTAATTTCACCAAACATAGACATCTCAAATTCCTTACTCATAGCTTCAGAGAATGTTTTTCATAAATCATCATATCCAGTAAATAGTATATCATCAACAAATATCTCTGCTAATAGTATCTTGTTCTAAGGTCCTCCTTTGATATACAAGCTACTATTGTCATTATTTCTCTGAAATCCAATACTTACTAGGTAACCATGCAATCTTTCATACCAGGCTCTAGGAGCTTGCTTCAGTCTATACAAGGATTTGTGTAATTTGCAAACCATATTCCTTGGATCAAGAAAACCTTCAGGTTGCTCAATATAGACTTCCTCTTCTAGAATTTCATTCAAGAATGCAGATTTTATATCTATTTGGTATACCTTGTACATCCTTTATGTGCTGTGTGTGCCAGAAGAGTTCTGACTCCTTCAAGTCTTGTAACAAGATCAAAATTTTCTCCATAATCAATACCCTCTTCTTGAGCATATCCTTTACAGACTAATCTTGCTTTGTTTCTGGAAACTTCACCTTTTTCGTTCATCTTGTTTCTGAAAACCCACTTAGTACCAATCACATTCTTGTCTTTTGGTCTAGGTACAAGAGTCCAAGTTTTGTTCTTTTCTATCTTCTCAATCTCTTTATTCATGGCTTCTATCCAACTTTCATCATTTAAAGCATCTTCAATAGATCTAGGTTCAATTTCACTAAGCAAACATGTACCTTTGATTTTTTTCCTTGTCATTATACCTTATGTCTGATCTCCAATTATTTGCTCAGGTGCATGATGCCTTCTGACATATTTTGCAAGTACAGGTTCCTTCCTCTTTGATTATGGGTTTGTTCCACTTGGTTCACCATGTTCAAACATTTTGTTCTACTCTTCTGTTTGATACTCAGGTTCCACTGTCTGAGACTCGGGCGCCTCTGTCTGAGACTCAGGTGCCTCTATCTACAACTCGGTTCCCTCCTTCTGTGACTCAATTTCCTCTTTTTGTGACTTGATTTCTTTAGTTAGAAGCTCGGGTTGCACAGGTTGCAACAAGGTTTGTGCTGATGAATTCAATGGTTGACATGGTTGTTGTCCAATCACCATTACCTGTGTCTTAGCAATAGTATCATGTTCATAATACACAAAAATTGTGTAGTCCTTAGGCTCTTTACTAATCTATTCTTCACTTCTCTCTACAAAATCATCAATCTTTACATGCAGCTCACACTTTCTATGAATTTATGAGTTGTAAGATTCAAACATTTATATGCTTTTCTTTTACAAGAGTAGCCTAGGAATATACCTTCATCAACTTTCACATCAAATTTTCCATTTCTTGCTTCCTTCAAGATGTAACATTTACTTCCAAATAATTTGAAATAAAGAACATTGGGTTTATAGCCATACCATAATTCAAAAGGTGACTTCTCAGTACCTTTCTTCAGTTGAACTCTGTTCAAGGTGTGAATTGCAGTGTTGATGGCTTCCTTCCAGTATTTGGTTGCAACATTCTTTTCAATCATCAAGGTTCTTGCACAATCTATAATAGATTTGTTTCTTCTTTCTGCTATCCCATTTTTTTATGGTGTACCTGGGGTAGATACTTGTCTCTTGATTCCTCTTTCATTTTAGAATTCATTGAACTCATTAGAAATGAATTCACCTCCTCTATCAACTCTGGCAAGGTACCACTTAAACTTCTGAAAAGTTTCTAATTTTTCTTTGAGAAACATAATAGTCATCATTCTGGAAGAGTCATCAACAAATAGAATGAAATAATTCTCACCTATGTAACTTGTTGTTCCAATTGGTCTACACAAATCAGTATGCACTAACTCCAAGACTTTTTTGGTATTGTAATTCTTTCTCTTAAAACTAGTCTTGCCCATCTTCCCAATTTGACATTGTTTGCATATTGCCAATTCAAGTTTATTCAGAGTGGGAATACCTCTTACTCTTTTGTTCTTGCTTATGTTCACTAGGTTATCAAAATTCACCTGACACAACTTTTTATGCCATAACCAGCTTTCTTCTACTTGTGCAATGAAACATGAACTTTCAGTGAGATCAAGATAGAATAGATTACCTTTTATTTGCCTGCTAGTTCCAACTAGGTTTCCCTTACCATCTAGGAGCTTGGCCTTACCATTCATGAATTCTACCTTGAAACCAATGTTATTCAGTTGTGCCACACTTAGTAGATTACACCCTAGTCCTTCAACCCAATAAGCATTATCACATGTGATTCCTTCTATTAGAGCAATACAACCTTTACCTTTCATATAGCAAGGTTCATCATTCCCAAAATTGACACTCCCACCATCATAGTGCTCAAGATGTTCAAAATTAGTTTTATCACCAGTCATGTGGTGAGAACAACCATTATCAACTATCCAAGTGTCATTCTTTCTAATATGAGAGTAAAGTGCAGTCTTTTCATTATCTTCATTGTCCGACTCATCCTTAATAGCAATGTAAACCATTTCATCTTCATCTTCATCACTATCAGAATCTTTTGCAATATAACAAGATTTCTTACCTTTATCCTTGTAGATTTTGTACTTGTTGAACTTTATCTTGCCTTTGTACTCTTTGTTTTGACATATCAGCAATGTGACCAACCTCATTACATGAAAATCAAATCAATGGTATTCTTCCTTTGTACTTTCCTTTGGAAGCTCTCTTTGCAAGTAATGCTTCAATGATTTCCAGATCTTCATCATCAGAACCATCATCTCTATCATTGTCAATTTTTTTTCCTTTTGAGTTTCTATCCATCTTACCATGGTTTAGTTTAGCTTTGAATGCAGAATCAAAATTGTTAGGATTAGGAGAATAATTGTCAAAATTGTCCAACTGAAAAGTTGTTAGCCTTCCAACCAATGCATCTAGAGTTCTATCATTACTGCACCTCATCTCTTGAATAGCTAAAACTCTAATAGCATAGATAGGAAGTAAAGTTCTCAATACCTTACTAACCATTTTTTTGTCTTCAATTGTTCCACCAGCAGCTCTGATGGCACTAACACTTTTCTTGATTCTTTCACTGTATTTTGTAATGTCTTCTCCTTCTTTCATTTTCATCCGATCAAACTATCCTCTAAGACTTTATGCTTTGGCTCTCTTTACATTTTCATCTCCTCCATGTATATCATGTAGTTTCTTCCACATATCATATCTAGTAGGGCATTCCTTGACTTCATCAAGTTTGGAATAGTTGAGTGAAGAAGCTATATCAATCATCATTATATTATGATTCTTCATGTCCATCATCTGATCCACAAACATAGGTCTCGGTGGTTCCACATACTTGTGATATAGGAATTGCAAACCAGTGTCTCCAACAATAGATAAATGCAGCCTCATCAAATCTTTCCATGCAACGAAGTTGTCTTTGTTAAGCTTGGGGATCTCACTTGTGTAAGACATCTCTCATCTTTAGCTTAGGCCTTGAAACCTTCCCTGAGAGCACAAAATGCTCTGATACCAATTGTTGGAAATGAGTTGAGTAACTGAGAGGGGAGGGGTGAATCAGTTACCACAAAAACAAATCCAAGTCCCTTAGATGTCTTAATCAAACTTATCATTGTTGCTTGGTTAACACAGATATTCTACTGTCACTCGATTAACATAGCAAATCTTAAGATATTAACTATAATTATCCTTTACTGATTAAATACAAAAACATAAAGCATAAATCAAATAACATGTACACATATAACACCAAGATTTAACCTGGAAACCCAATTTGGAAAAACCACTAATTGCAACTAGTTACTGTTTTTCACTCTTCTGAAGTGAGCCATGTTAGGAGAAAATCCTGTTAAAGGTTACAATACACACTATTAGGTGTGACCCTGTTAGAGGATTTAATCACCCTGTAAGGAGTGGCCATGTGAGAGGTCTTCAAACACTTCAATGTAGATATGTCACCTTGTGAGAGGATTTATGAAAGACTGTTAAGTCTACTCTGTAAAGAGATTTTGATCACTACTACAATTGTTAGAGAGTAACAATGGATTGACTTGTTTGACAAAGAAACTATCTTTGCTAATTCAAATCTTTGTTCTGGCTTTATAACTAGATCCTTACTGATCAAATATTCTATTGCATCTATGTTTTTTCTGTCCTTAATCAGAATCCCATCTGATTTTGCCTCCACACTTCATATCACAGACTTTTCTTCTTCTTACATCTTACACACATTCAATCCAAACTTGACCTTGTATATATATGATAAGCCTTGTCAAGTTGGCTTGAATAACCTTCCAAATAAATAATAAAAATTAAGTCAATCGGTTGCATATAACCAATTAAACATAAAATGTAAATTGTTGTTAGTCGGCTGACACTAAATGCATAACTCGTCAACACTGTAATCCTTCAACGCCTGACCGATACTGGGTAAATGCACAATAATCTGTCACCCCTGGGGATATTTCGGGGGTCAGATTCTTGCCATTCTCGGCTGAGTTATACTCGGCCGAGTCATCGTGGCCGCCACGCGGCGCTGAGTGGCGCCTGCGTGGCAGCAAACTCTCGGCCGAGTTGTACTCGGCCGAGTATGCCGCATTGTTTTAAAAGGCTAAAAATAGCCCGCTAGCCCCTCATTTGCACTGTGAGGGGCTAGAATCAAGCGTGTAGGGGTGAAAGCGACTACTCGGCCGAGTATCAGGTAGGCCCCCCCCNGGTGGGCCCCCCCCCCCCTTTTTTTTTTCTTTTTTTTTTGTTTGTTTAAATGTTTTATTCTATTTATGTGTATGTGTAAAATGATTTTTTTTATGTAGCATTAGAATATAATTGTTTTTTTTTTCATTTTCTAGAAATGAATTTTTTTAGATTTTTTTTATGTAGCAATATAATATAATTGTTTTTTCTTCATTTTCTAGAAATGAATTTTTTTAGGTTGAATATAAATCTAACCATAAACGCAAACACAAACTCAAATTCCGAAACATAAACACAAACGCAAACTCAAATTTTGAAACATAAATGCAAACGCAAACTCAAATTCTGAAACATAAACACAAACGCAAACTCAAATTTCGAAACATAAACGCAAACGCAAACTCAAATTTTGAAACATTTAAACGCAATCCCAAACTCAAAATTCTGAAACATAAACGCAAATCCAAATCTAAAATTCTGAAACATTTATACTTGTAAACTTTAAATCAGGTAAAATCATATAATTTAACCATAACGTAAACTAAAAATATAATATATTGATGTTATTTCAAAATATTTAAATGCAATTCCAAACTTAAATGCAAACG
>MU221942.1:27034-77033 GCA_018584345.1 Thuja plicata | reverse complement strand
TTCATTAGTTTACATCATCTCCAAATTCTCAACAGAAATGTGAATTTTATGCCCTTGAAGTTTTACAGTTTTGGTGTTGTCGTCCTTTTTCTTTGTAAAAGGGTGACAGATTATTGTGCTTTTACCCTACTGTAATTCCTGAGTGAACTCGGTTAGAACTGAAAATCACTATGGTCTTCTTCAATGCCTAAGAGAGCTTGGCATACACTGTCTGTGCTCGGATAGGATTAGACATTTGTGTAAACATCAATGACAATACACAATTGAATAATTGTCATCAACAGTTAGTTGTATACATAAATTTGTAATCTATGATGATGGATAATCAGTCTTATATTTTCAGTTATCTTTCCAACCATGTTGTTCGAATTCTATTTTGGTAGCAGAGCTGGGTTAGATTCTTCAATCTCTCGATAGTTTTTAATAGCATCAATTATTTCTAAGTCTTCTACATAGAATCTTTTTCCTAGTCTACTCTAGAGCCATTAGTAAGTCTCTCTATTAAGCACACATCGTGCAGTGTGAAGTTTTTGGAAAGAGACATATTATTAGCCAATATTGGCTCCATATTCTTTATATCTATTGCATTTGGAAGGAGAAAGACTTTCATAAAACTAGGCTTGATCAACTTTTATGATTCAATGATCCATTCACTATGCTAACCCTTGTTGGATGTCCATTGAATTCTTTATTGAAAGTTTTTATGTTCTATTGAAAGCAATGTGCGAAGTAAATTTAAGTAGAACTATTTTGTATCACAACAAACTACCCAAAGGGAGAAAGGAAAAGGCATTCTTGAAATGCAACTAGGTTTTGAAGATTATGTAGTCACTAGCTTAGTTGAGGGCTTCCTAAATATCTCTGGAAAAGTTTAAGAGGCAACCAAGAGCATCTATTATTTTGAGAAGGCTCAATCAAAATGGCAAAGCCAAATCCTATTGTAAATGAATCTAACTAGTTGTAAAGAAAGGAAACTACAATTATTTGCAATCAAGGCACTCGTAAAAGTTTTTGAGTTCTTTGAAATAGAAAATCTCATATATTCATATCTAATAGAGTCAACTAAATTAGATGGCGCAAAATATGTCAGCAGGAAGTTTAAGACCTAAACTCTAATGGAATGGTATAATGTTTACACCATTACAAATCGTATCATAGATAATTATCTCTTTCTATAACAAGCATTTTACTATAGGTGATTCTTGAGACCTAATTGGTTGAAGGATCAACTTCAAACCTTTGGTTCTACACCACTACCACAAATGGAAACAATTAGAATTCTTTGAGTATCGGGTAAAGAAAAAAGTAATAAGATTCATTTATTTTCCTCTTCTAACTTAACATCTCTAGAAGACGTAAATCTTAAGACCAAATTAAAAGCTTTTAAATGTTGTACAAATGAATCTCCATCCTTCATTTTTAAAGAATATAACTACTTTTTGAGATATAATTCATTAGTAAGGCTTTTAGTTTGATAAATATCGTCTATCCTCTTCCACATAGACTCCTCATAAATATTCAAGAGAATAGAATCTATCATTGTGTTGATTTTCTATTTCAATATATTACACACCTCGTGTGTTTTATCCTAAAATAAAAAACTACTATCCAATAAGATTATTATGTGATTGCACAAATCAACAATAAGATAAAATTAGCAAACTACAAGTGACAAAATTTACATGAGAAACCATTTTGGAAAAAAATGCACACCACCGAGATTGTATGATTGTATAAATATTTTGATAGAGGTACATCAATATAACTTATAGCTCTAATTTTGTTATCACTTCACTACATTAACCTACAAAACAGCTTATGTGTCTACTAACCAAAGTCATCAATTTATAGAAAAGATGGAATGAGAATACCATTGTGGTGTCTCCAAACAAGAGGCGAAAAATATATTATCACTCATTTGCAACTTTTAGTAAAAATAATTAAATGTTCATATGGGCTTCACATGGGTGTCATATCTCATACTCAATAGGAAAATTACAACTCTCGAAGCATCTTACACCTGCACAACTTGGGATCCCAACATACAAAACATGAAATCAACATACAAAAACATTATACAACATTTAATGGGATGACTCTTCATCTTCCATTTGGACACCCAACTTGAGATATCTTCATTTAAAATTTGTGATTTCCATTGATGACTAGATTCTATCTTTATGAGTACAATTATGTCAAAATAATTTTATATGAAATATTTTTTCCAAACATGTCATTAGGAATCTAAGTACACCTTCCAAGGATCATGCAGATGCATTAAATTGACTTAGGATTGCAAGGCTAATGTTATCTTAATGAAAACATAGGCCAAAAAAGAGCACTCCCAAGTAAGCATATGAAGAAACAAATTCAATCTTCTCATCTTTACAAGTAAGAATCACCTCACATGCCTTTTTTGGAAATATTAAAAGCCATAGCTTCTTTTTCCAAGTTAACTTAAAGTTGATGCTTCTCACTAAATAATTTTAAAATAACAAAAATATCTAGAGACCACTAACGTAATGAGACATCAAGGTAATATCATTTGTAACTAGGAGAAAATCAATATAGGAACTAAAGAGAAAATAACCCTATATGTCGCGTGCATCCAATATAATTTTATTTAGTTAATCAATACAAAGCACAAAAAGTGTAGGAGATAGTGCACAACCTTGTTTAACACCAATTATATTCTAAACCTCCCATGTTTCACCAATCAATGTTCATATCCTAACAACTATAGAATCATGTTATTTTATCACTAAAGAAACCTCCAAAGGTGGAAGACCCTATACCTTAAAATTTCCACAAGTATCAAAGGGCTATGTGATATACTTTATAGAAATCAACAAAGAAACAATGAACTCCACAACTTTTTACTTCAACCTCCTCAATAATAGTTTTTAACTTTATGATGTGATATATGTTATGATGGTTCCTCCTAAATCTTGCTTCTCTTTAGGAATTCAAATCTTTATCTCTACACATCTAGAGATATGGATGTCTATAGTTGTAGAAAAGATCTTAGCCAAGGGATGGTCAAGATCATACCCAAACAAACATAATGGCGTTATTGTTACTTGGATCATTGTAGAATTCAAATTTCTGGATAAGTTTAATTATATGTAAGTTCTTAAAAGGTGGAAATCTTTAGAAAATTATATAATTAAACAAGACAACATGGATTACAAGAACTTTCTAGCTAAGTTTAAATAATTCAACTTCGAGTTTCTTGATATATTGGGATTGATTATATCGATATTAAGGATAAAATTAAATTTTAGGTGACCAAAAAAGATGAAAATGGACACATTTTTTATTGAAAAATGTGTGAATGGTTTGGAACATTAGATAGGGTAGAAGCGTAATTGACCAAATTAGAGAGGTGAAATACTTTCCTATTGAATTTTATAGAGGAAGAATTCAAAAGATGGAGATGAATAAGATTTATTTTGAGTATATTTTTACATGGTTATAAAATATAGTTCATTTTCCTCCCTCTAAGGAAATTCTTTCCATTTTTTTACATTTTCCATGATTTAGAGGGTATGGATTGATCATAATTTGTTTTATTAACATGTGTTTATTTTAATGTATTATTATGCCAAGACTTATGAGGAGAGCTATGAAATTTCTATAAGGTCAAGAAGTGAGGGTGAAATTGGGGAAGGTGTGTAAAATGAATGAGAAAATGGTGAGTTGTCAATTAGATCAAGTGTGTCATGAATTAAGAGAAGGCTTGTTTTGAGGAGGTGTGGGTATTGATCAGATGATTATTACAATGGATAATTTTTTAATAGGAGGGATGGATATGATTGGGTTGAATAGATGGGGACCAAGAGGAACTTAAAAAGATAGGACAAGAAGCCCAGAGGGGGTGTGGAAGATAGCTAAAGATCATGTAAGTTTAATAATGAGCTATCAAGAGGAACTTGAAATTATAGGATAGCATGATTAGAGGAGGTGTGGAGGAAACCTAAAGACTGTGTATGTATAATAATGAGCTATAAAAAGAACATAATCAACAACAAAAGATCCGCTCATAAAAGTGAAACATGTAGTGTTAGTACAATGTAGAGAATAACTAACACCATTAAGGATGACCAAGTAATGAAAATATGTCAATCTATCCAAGTGTTTACCATAATGAGTGGCTACCCTATCTAATATATTTTGACAAACATTATTTTGAGAACCAAATTCCTAAGTTATCAATGGATCTGAACAGAGGTTCAAACATTGAAGTTGCTTACAAGAAGAATGTCTTCAATAGTTAAGGATTTTAATATTTCAAGTTGCAAATCTACAAAAGGGTAACTACCAATATTTTTTATAAGGCAATAAGACAACAGAAAAATAACATATTCTCAATGAAAATTTTTCTAGAGGGAGCTCTCCTTTCCAAATATACCCAAAAGAACTTAGTATGAACATCTAGCCCTCGAGCTAAAAGAACTGGGCTAGGTAATATTCATAAAGAGGTGATCATAGTAGCATTTTGAGATAAGGTAGAGTTATTCCTTTTGAATTGACAATCAAGATATCCCAAGAGAAGAAGTTTCTAGTTAGTCTCATGTTTTAGGAAAGAATATGTTTAACTTGATAATCAAATCCTCTATGGCACCTAGTGAAAATAAGAGCAAGCAACCATAATTTCATATTACAATTGAAAGTACAAGTTCAAAACTCACAATTTATCCTCGAGAGGAGGATAGGTTATTTGATAGTTTGAACTAACCTAGAGGTGGGGAACCATGAATCCTAACTATTCCACTATGCATCTTCTTCTTCAACCCTTCATACTAGATTTTAGTTATGTGCTCATTGATGTAGATTTCTAATATTATTTAACTTGATAATAATTGAGTCATCGTAAGCAAATAATACCCTCTATAGTTGGATTCCAATTTGTTTTTATGTGTTGAGTAGAAATTCATTTGTAAAATCAAGGGGGATGTCATGTTTCTTTAGCTCTTTAATATTATATTAAAGGCCTTCAATTTTCTTTTATCCCTCTTCCTCAAAACTTGTTTACATCAAAAAGTTCACAACAATTGATGGTTTGAGTTGCAATTCCCATTTTAAAATGAGACCTTTGTGGTGTCAACAGATTCAATCTTGGAGGCCAACACTTTTTGATATTTTGTGCTAGTTAAGATGTCTAAGAATTTCAATAACCTTAGAAGCATTCGTATCTATTTGCAAGACTCAAAAAATCCACTTGAACAAAAATATCTAAGATGAGAAAACATCATAAGAATAGGATGCAAAATGTAAAAAAGATCATTTCTTATAAAGATGAAGATGAGGAGGTGAAAAGTGTTGAATTTTGCAACACAAGCACATACATGATCAAATAGAAAAACAAGAATACCTTCCACAAGCAAGGTAGCAAGAAAAAATGACTATATTTCTCAAGAACAAATAAATACAAAATGAATTACAATGAATAGAATGAATTTCTTTAATAGAAAGAAAGTCTCTAAAAATAGAGATAAAAGCTAACTAGATCATGGTGCGCAAACTGGAGATAAAAATAAAATTGGAACCCAACTAGACTGACCTAAACTGAATTGGACTTATCTAAAGCTCATCTAAGTCAACTTAAGTTATGCATGCATGTGCACAATTATTTTATTCAACAATATCAAAAGTGCATGATGCAACAAAACTATGTAGAAAGCAACATAAATGCATGCTCTAACAAGAAGTTAGATTGAAATGCCAACTACCCCTCCAAGAATGAAACATGTGTATGTCTCTATAGACAAGTGTGTCCACATGAGGTGATACAAAAGATGACATTTCTCCCAAATGAGATTAGGTGTGGTGTGAATATGACTCTTTGGTAGGCTAAAATCCAACTAGTGTAGTAATAAATCTTTTCATACTAACACTCCTCAACTAAAGCTCGTCTAAGTGAACTTAAGCTAGGCATCCATGTGCAAACATGTGCTCAAATATGCATAAGAATATTCTTTAAGCATGTGCGCAATTATTTTATTCAACTATATGAAATGTGTATGATGCAACAAAATTGTTTATGAAGCAACATAAATGCATGCTCTAACAAGAAGATAGGTTGAAATATTAACTACTCGTCTAGGAATAAAGCATGTGTAGGAATCTATGGACAAGTGTCAAAACACTTGGTGAGTCCACATGAGGTGATACAAGAGATGAGATTTCTCCCAAATAAGATTAGTTGTAGCGTGAATATGACTCTCTTATGTAGGCTAAAATCCAACTAGTGTAGTAATAAATCTTTTCACACTAACACTAATCCCCTGCTAACACTAATAAAAATGGATTAAAGGAACAAACACTATTTGAAGCTAAAGATAAAAATGGTACTTCAATCAAGGACCATGAACGATAATGCACAAATGGCCTATAGTAAACTAATAAAATGTATGTAGTACTTATATACATAAGTACTAGAATATCACAAATGGATCAGAGATAACATTAAGAAATCCCCTCCTCGGAAAAGTGTAAAATCCTGGCGAATCGTACATTAATTTAGGGGAAAAAGTTTCTTGATGATGATAAAAAAAAATTCTAAATTAGCAAAATAATATAAAGGCGAAGGCAAATTTTTCCCTACCGAATGAAAATTCCATAAAATCCAGGTGAATTATACATTAATGTGGGGGAAAATATATATTGTATGAGGCGAATGATTTTCTTTTGAATTAAAAATTTATAATATATGAGGCGAAGGATTTTTTTTAAGGGAAAAAAAATAAATGTATTGGCGAATTTTATCTACCTTTTGAAAATTTATTTATTTTATTGGCTAATTTTTTGTTAATTATGGGAAAAATAAATATTTTATTGGCGATTTTCAAAGGATGGGACTCGTCATGTGGGCCAATGCCAAATGGCAATTTATTAGAGATGTAACATTGTAAGTAATGCAATATCACATCCAGCGAATATCGCCTTTATTTGTTGCGAATATAACTGATCACACATGGACACATAACCTAATTAGTAATATCCATTATTTTATATTGTTAAATGTATTATTTGAGACCATTCTATGATCCTAGATCAATGGCTGAAATTTAATTTCGGGCCAAATTTCTTGAAGGAAACAGAGTTATGCGGGAAGTCACCAGAATGATGACACGTATCAATCCTTAAAAAGTGCATCGTAACCATGATCATTGATTAGTACTGGTTATTTGTTTACGTGGATGGTGGATAGTGCAACTGCAACTTGTAACTCATAACTCTATAAGAAATAAATGCCTTGTTAGTAACATTCTTTAACTGCCATCTTTAACTATGATAGTACGCATGCATTTATGGGAAAGATTTACATGTAGATATGAAAGATTAAGGACAATGGATTTAAATCTCGAACACATAATGCATTTATGGGAAAGATTTACATTAAAGATTAAGGACAATGGATTAAATATGATTAAAGAAAGAATAATTAATTGCTAAGTATTTGTGATCATTATCAATCAAGGGGTCGGGGCTATTTATAGACAATCTGGTTTCTTTCTTCTTCATTTTTCTTTTGGTAGATTAAGAGTCAGAGCTGTCGACGGTTGAAATTATGCCTCTAGTTTTAAGGTTTAGGTTTTTAGGTCTTTAGAATGTCAAGAATTAAATATGGACACACCAATCCGTTTGAGATGCACATCCCCAGATGACCAGATGTCCTTTTTGGGCAATGTCTCAGAATAAATCCTCACTTCCGTTTGTAGGGAGGTTGGTGGCGACGCTTTTATAAATCCTGTTGTGTTGATGTTATTGGGTCGAGAGTTCCTTGAGAATGTTGACAGATACCACGTCTACATGGACATTATGTCCCAATTTTTTGCGTCTCTCCTCGACCTCAGAGGACAGAAGGTGGATATGTTGATGCTGCTGAGGAAGGTTTTTTAAGAGAAATTCTTGGAGGACGATGTCAATGTTGTTGTTTTTGCGGAATTAGGGGTGGGGATCCCTTGGCCAAGAGATATACCCAAGTTGTTGGAGCTGGGTAGAAATGTGGCCAGACAACCCTTTCTGTTGAACCTCAATGATGAGAAACTAACGCGACACAGGAAATGGGCGCAGCTTGGGAGGGATTTTCTCCGAAAATGATTTTTCCTTGATGAATTCGATGAGTCAGACTACACATGGCTTGAAGAATTCTCAGAGATTATCCTCTCTGGAAAATTCTACTCAGACAAAAGGGAAGATAAAGATCCCTAGTTTACCCATTCTCGTTACCCTGGTCTTTTGACAATGGACATGCAAAGTTTTACTTTTTTTGTTTTGCTTTTTTTATACCGATAAGAAGTTGCCAAGTAGGACTAAGTTTCTGTTTTTACTGTACAATGTAATTTTAGGAAAATAATAATAATAAATTTCCAAGTTCATTTCAATTTTCTTTTTATGGGTACAAAAAATGATTCTTAGACTTCTCTGTGATTACAATATTTTAATTAGTTGCTTTATCTGTGTATTAGACATTTAAGTATGCTTAAGCGATGGATTAGTACTTCCATTTTTAAATCTGAAGACTGAGATTCTGAATTTTTAAAATGATTAAATTTCTTTATCAGTCCAGAGACAAAGCAAGTTTCTATTTTTAATTTTCCAATGTGTCATATCGATGTGTGATAATGTAATTTCGATTATAATACAGATAGAAATAATTCAATTAAATTCAATTCAATGTTAAAGTCTGAGTTAAACATTACTCAAAGTATAATTAATTGATAGATATTTAATTTAATTAGAGATGTAACATTTTTAAAGACAATGACTGCCCACCATTGGATGAGCACAGATCGACGATGTACAGTGAATTTTGGGCCGAAAGGGAAAAGAGACCCTATTTTTTGCAAACCTACTCCGGAAACAAGGCACGTGTCATGAATTAACCCTCAACTAAGTATAATTAAAATCTAAATTGGATTACATTGTAAAACTAAACATTTATTAAATGTAATAACTAATAAGCTAAAGTTATAATTTAAAACGGTTAAGTGACACATGACCTAGTGACATCAGATGACAAGCCAAAAGTTAATGGGACTGGCGACAGTGCGACACATGATAGTGACTGCCAACGACCGTTGGATGAGCACAGATCAACGACGTGCTGTGTATTTTAGGCTAAAAGGGAAAAGAAACCCTTTTTTTGCAAACCTATTCCAAAATAATGAACTCAAAATCACAGAGTCACAGAATAAGTATCACTTACCTTTGCCTCAAATTAAATTGCAGCAATGTAGTCGTGACTCACCAATGTAGTATGCAGTTGCACTCAATAGTCTAAAACTTCGCTATCGATCAAATAGAGATATCAGAATGTTTTTATACTAATCCTTATTTGGTGAATTCAGCAGGGGGTATTAGGTATACAAATATTTGGCGAAGCCCGCGTAATTATAACACGTCTTTTGTTATTTCTGAGGCGATTTTGGGTCATCCAACACCTTTGTATGATTAATAAAGTTGGCAAAACTACATCGGTTTGAGACACGCGTCCGCAAAATGCCAGGCGAATTTGGGACCGCCTATAAATATATATGTATAAAACTATTGGCGAATATAGGTCGTCGATTAGGGGTTGCTTAGAAATTATAGGTGAATTTTTTAAATTTACTAGGACCAAAAATTATATTCCATTGGTGATAATGTGTAAGAAATGGAGAAAATTAAATAAACTAATGGGCGATGGGCCCGGGCATTGGACTCAATATTAATAAATGTCAGGTGATATGGTCAATTCAATATATGAAAAATATTTGCCAATTCTGGGGTCGCCGACATGCGACATTCACCGAATGACGAATAATCGCCACTAAAGTTTTCGCTGAAATGGATCCGCTGTAATATTCCCTCTTAAGAAAGATGTTGAGAGAAAGACTATGTGACCTCTTCTTGACAAAGAACTTTGGCTTTTCCCATTTGCAACAAAACAAGGGTGATGTCCCTTCCACAACCATAGCCCATAGGCATCAATAGAGATCAACAGCACACTAACAGTAAAGGTGTTAGCTATTACAAAGATAGGGTATAAATGGCACACTAGAAGAAAATCTAGTAGCCCACCTCAAGAGTGGGTAAACAGCTCACTCACATTGTGGAGAGGTGAATGAGAGACCAAAGGAAAAAATTTCCTATGTAGTTGAACAAATGTCCAAACGATACTATCACTAGGATCCCCACCACAAGGGGGAGCAAGTGGTGAAACCCTTTTTGAGAGACTATCAGTACAAGGGGCAGAGTGTTGAGAAGATTGCACATTGTCAGCCAAAAATTGAAGCAAAGTAAGAGCAGTTGACGAAGAAGGGCCCACACAGTCATAGGAGGCCACACTGGCAGCAGGAGGAGTAGGATCCACAGGGATTAAGGAGGTCAGATCTGCAATAGGAGCATCATCCAGGGGGAATTTGTCATTAGCCAGTGTTGCGTCATCAGAGAAAGAATCAAAAGCCAAGACAGTCAAATGATCATCATTAGCATCCTTCCACCAAGTGGCAGCACCTTTATGTTGTAAGAGATAACACTTTGTTTCTAGGTGATCAATAGAGAAGCATCGACGACATCGAAATGGGAGGCCCTCATAATCCACCGATTGAGTCTATGGCCTATCCTCCACCATGAGAAGCACATCTCTTGGAAGAGTTGTGGAGATATTAATGTCAACCAAAATATGTGCAAAGGTAGAGAGACTCATGGCAGTCGTTGTATCATCCACCTTAAGGAAACAACCAATAGAGTTGTTGATGGCCCCAAAATAAGAATTCTCTCAAAATGAAGACGAATATTAGGAAGAAAAACCCACAATGGATGCACACTAAGTGGTTTAGTCAAAGGGTTTGGCTGAAAGAGAGTGATTCCTCCAAGCCCACAACTTTCTCATTACTAGATTATGTTCCTTAGAAGAAGGAAGAATAGAAATTAAAAAAAAAACCTTAGCACAAGGGAAAAGCACAATGTTTCCTTAATGTTTTGTCTAGGTTTTACCACTTAAATCAGCATATTATGTGTTATTTTGTTATTCCACATTATTCTCTTTATCATTTCTTTGCAACTAATTTTTTCTACAATATTTTGTTATTTGGGTTTACGCTTTTGATTCCATAACACTAAATTTATGTGTGTGAATGAGGGTTTTGTTTGTCTTCAAGATGAAGCATAACAAATAATAAAATGCTATTGAACTCTTATGTGCATGCATTTTTGTGTTTGGAATGGTCTATGTATTGTAATGTTGATCAAATTACTTAGTTTCTTTGTAATTGTATAGTCAATGCATTGCCTTGAAGTATGCAAACTAATGATAAGGAAGTCCCTATGATTAGTACCTTATGTTGTTGGTGGCAATGAAGAATAACTAAGGAGTTGATTAGTCATGAGGTCTTAGTGTGTTGTATAGCCACCTATTAATGGAGATTAAATCTCCTTGATCTTTCCCATTAGGAGCAACAATCATTCTAGTAGATTTTTTGTAGGCAAGATATATTGATTACTTTGTTGTTGTGAAATGTTGGCTATCCTAGTTGCAACTAAATGATGATACCTTGTAACAGAGGCAATTTGCATTATTTGCTTGCACTTGGACTCATTAAGTTAGTTGTAGTCATCATGTTTGAAAACCTTAATCTAAATGAGCCAATTTGTTGGGTCTTGTCGAATTAAAAGTGAAACAAATTTCGAAGGGACCCTGAAGCCCTTCACAAAAAGAACATCAACAAAGCACAAATCTACAACAAACCAACCATGGGTTTTGAAGGAATCATGACATCATATACACAGTAAGACAAAAAAATAAATTGCAACAAAATAAAGCTAAGATATCACAAGTCCACAAACTAGAGAAACTTTAAGAAGTAGCCAAAAACAATTGACTTTTCCCATCAATCTAAACCCCCCTTAACCTTGGGATGGGAGTTTGAAACCGGTTTAGGAAGACCTCTCTTCCTTCTATGGGTGGTCATATAAGAAAGGCCTTCATCTAGATCAACGGATTGAGGATAAGCGCCATTGTATTTCCCTACCACCACCTTAAAGCCATTGGAGGAGCCGCTGACCATTATCTACATTAATTTTCACTTTTGTGTTTGTATTCTTCACCCCGTGATATGTTCTATTGAATTCCTTATTTGTGTTTTATTTCACAAGACTTGATATTGCAACAAAAGCCATAGACATTGATCTCATTTGATCTGATGGTTTGCATAATCATAAACCATATTAATCCCAAATTGCTAGCCATCTAATCCCGCTTGGTGCCTGAATAAGATGAAATTGGATATGAGATTTTGAGTTTGATGTTATCTCCGAGAAAATTGGATTGTTACTTAAGGGAAAGCTTAAATTAACTTGCCAAAGTAAATTATTGTCATTAATCCACATTTCCCCTGCTATACATGAATTGGTCAAGGTCAAGTTGTCAAAAAGGAAAATGGGTTTATTTTCTGATAGCCCAGATAGGGATGTCAAATAGGCTCTGCATTATATTTTTATTGTTACAGTTGCATTCATTGTTTACAATACATTGCATGCAGATCCCCTTAGCCAATATGAAGTATAGTTGAAAATGCATTGATCTTTTAGTCTTATGGCCCGTCCACACCGTACAAGCACTTGCACTCACTGTTTAAAGCTCTTCCCTATTCAATTCTAGGCTAAGCTAGCTAGTGTACTCTTTTAACTGTTTAACAATAATCTCTAGCTAAGGAAAAGCTAAAAGATGAGTACCCTAATCCACAAATAGATGATTTATTGGACCAACCAGCATAGCATGCTAAGTATTTTACAAAGTTGTATTCGAAATATACTAGAAGACAAGAATTGAAAATTGGTAAGGGTGCGAGGGATATAAAATTGTGCACTTCCACTTGTCTTACAGAATGCACTTGCTAATTTCACGAGATACTAAGACCATTAAAATTTATGACATTATATAGTAAGATGATATATTGTTTTTCACAAAGGTTGAACAGCTAGTACATTTTAAACAAAATTTTGTTGAAGTCTTGAATAGTGTTCCTGAACTCACTGCGGGTTGTGCGAGTTTTGACAACCCGCGGACCGAGTCAAGCTTGCCGAGTTTTCATGACTCGGCTCCATGACCCAACGGGTCATGGGTCATGACTTGCGAGTCGTGCAAGTCATGCCATGACTCACCGAGTCCATGGTCTATGACCCTACCACGGTAGGTAGGCAAGGTGTTGGAAAGAAAAAAAGAAAAAAAATATTTTTTTTTATACTTTTCTTTTACTTATGTTTTCTAATTTGCCCTAAAAGGCATTCTATTTTCTTGTTATGAGAAGAAGAGAGGAAAAGTGAGAGAGGAAAAAACAAGAGGCCATAGGTTTGCAACCAGCAGGGAAGAAGAGCATCAAGGAGTCCACAAAATCACATCGGAGAGGCATAGTTTTGCATTGAGAGCATCGAGGAGTCCATAGCAGTTGTTCCAAGACTTCTTAACTCATTTGAAAGAGGTAAGTGTTAAATTTTGTAGATTTTATTAGTTTTTTTTGGTATGTTTATGGATTTTCAATTTTTTTTAAAAATGTTTTGATGTTTAACTTTCCAAATCTTTAATGTTTTCTATTAAAATATAAATTGCATACTTCAATGAGAGAAGTAGAGCACTAGCAAACCCTTGATTTTTTTAAGAAAAAAATGTAAACATGTTTTCACAAATTTTTCTAAAAAAATGTAGGATTTGTTGATTTTTCTAAAATACAATACACAAATTTGTAATTTTGTTCATAATTTTGTCTTATTGCAGCAACCATCAAGTTTTGAAAACATTAACTCTTCCCAATGCCTCCAAAAGTGTGAAACTTGGAAATATGCTGAAGATTTTTCTCGTAGACAAAAAAACCAAACAAAACGTTTGTTTTGTAAAGAAATTTATCATGGTGGCATCAATAGGTTTAAATACTATATTGTCGACATACCTGGTAATGATGCTGACCCATGTTTAAAGGCAACTCCCGAGACAATTTGTTTCTGTTATGACTAGTTAGAAAAATATGAAGAAGAAAAGGATAAGAAAAAGAGACAACGAGAAGAGATAAATGCTATTGGCTCTCATTCATCTGCATCCTCATCCACAACCACAACCGCATCCACATCTGCAGGTTGTGTTGGAGAGGGTTCTTCCATGTCTCATTTTCGTCCTAGTGCTAGTGCTTCATGATGCTGCACGAAAACAAATTTGCAAGTTTTGGTACTTTTGCAACATTCCATTTGTTGCCAAGTAATTCTTTTTTATTTGATTGCTTTAAGTTCAAAATTAAATTTTAAAATTTATAGTTTGAAGTTGAACTATGTGTTGTCTAATGATTAATCATAGTCTATTTGTGACAGGTCTCTCCTTACTGGCAAGGCATGATAGATGTCGTAACCATTTGTTGGGCGGGCTTTAAAACCCCTACTGATGCTGAGTTAAGTGGCCCCCTCTTATTAGAAATGGATAATGATATGAAAGTTGAGCTAGAGGACCACAGACAGTCTTGGAGCCAAAAGGGTTGCACCATCATGACAGATGGTTGGACAGATAGGAGGGACACTCCTAAATTTTCTTGTTTCCTGTGGAGGTGATTGATCATTCTACTTCCCTAAATGAATGGAATAATTTAATTTTTATTTTGACTTGTTGATTGATCCATGATAATTGATAATTAATTTGCTTTATTTTCAAGATCCACCATGTTCTTAAAGTTTGTTGATGCTTCCTCACATGTGAAAAATGCCACATACTTATGTGAGATTATTGAGGAAGTTATACATTAGGTGGGGGAAGAAAATGCGGTAAGGCCAAAAACATTTGCAAGTTTATCTACAAACTTGCATTTGTCCATAGGAGGCAATACACGAGGCAAAAAAGAGTTGGCTCATCCTGGTATCACGAGATTTGTCTATATTTTTGTTTTGTTTGACTCTTTGCAATTTTTCTTGTTTTAAATTTTTAATGCACACTTGTGACTTAACTATTTTTTTTAACATTATATGCAGGTCACTGAACCCCTCTTAGTTCTCCTACAAGTTGTTGATGGGGAGAAGCCCTCTATGGGCTACATATATGAGGGCATGGATAGGGCAAAGGAGACCATTAAATCCAAGTATGCAAGAGCTGAGGATAAGTACGGCCTCATTTGAGAGATCATTGACAGGAGATGGCAAAACCAGCTTCACAGGGCCAACCATGCAACAGCTTATTTCCTCGATCCTTCATTTCGTTTCCTTGATAACTTCAAGGTCGATGACGAGATTCTTAGTGGCCTACTTCAAAGCCGATGAGGAGGTTCTTAGTGGTCTATATTCAGTGATGCAAAAGATGTCTAACACATCTACACTGCAAGAGATATATGCATATAATAATGAACAAGGAGTGATTTTCGCAAACAAGATGTGCAAAGACACTAAAACAACATTGCAGCCAAGTAAAAACCCCAAATCTTCAAAAACTTGTCATTTGTATCTTGAATCAGCCATGCAGCGCTTCTAAATGTGAGCGCAATTGGTCCATATTAAAACACATCCATTTGAAGAGGCATAATAGATTGTTTGTGGAGAGGTTGAATGATCTTGTCTTCATTCATCACTCTAGCAAAGATTGATCCAAAGTCTAAGTGGCTTAGTGAGTCTACCAATCATGTCTTCACTAAAGAGGATCATGAGTGGGTTGACCAGGCAGACAAAGAGACTGAGGCTAAGGCTAAGGCTAAAGCTGAGGCTATGGCAGAAGAGGATAGAGCACAATCAACTACCTATGCAACTTATGTTGATCAGAGTGGCACCTCACAAGTAGAGACTATGACTTGTTTTTTATTACACATGTTTGTAAACATTTGATATCATAAATTTTATATACATTTGACCATATTTATAATTGTGCATATCTATGTTTTCTATTTCTTTCAGCTACACTTTATGTTTGTACTTATGTGATCGATGTATATTTATGTATGTGATCAAATTAGCTTATATTTGATGATGTTATAGTGTTTTTAAGCTTTACTCAATAATGTGTGCCTGAAACAAGTTTTAAATCCTAAAAAATCTTTGTTTTTGCATTTTGCCAAGTCATAGGCAAGTCATGGAACTATGGTCTTGAAAGAGGACAAGTTGTCACTCAAAGACAAAAAGTTGAGTTTATGCAAGAACCACTTCATCTATTTAGTTAGATGGTTGGAGTTGGAGAATTCAGAGTCAAATTGGAAGCCTTTAATAAATGGGTTGAGATTGTAGAGTGGCATTTCAACACGTTAAAATTGTCATCTAAATTTTTTCAGATGATAAGTCAGTTATTTTGCTTCAAATTAAATAACAACAAATGCAGACTGTAGAGTTTAAACAAAGATTAACAATGGACCACTGCTAGTAAAACTTAAGTTGCAGCTACCATTCTTCGTGGAAATGGATGCAAATGATTATGCTGTGACAGTGATTTTATTCTAAGAAGGAAATCCCATTTGTTATTGTACTGATTTGTTGCGTGGCACAATTTTGAGCTATATTTGCAAATATGTAAAGAAAATGTATTCTCGTGTCCAAGTGGTTAAGAAATGAAAACATCACCCATATAGATCACAAACCACTCCAATATTTGTACCTGCAACTAAAATTGCCACAAACATGTCAATATAAATAAATACATTTCTTGCAACAATTTCATTTGGATCACAACCATTGTGATCAATGAATTATGAAAGCAGTCAAAGTTTGAAAGAGATTGTGACGATGACCAAACAGATGTCATTATCATTAATTATTTAGAATTTTTTATTTTGTTTAGGAAAGAATAAAACCTGTCAGCATTAATTATGATGCAATCACAAAATTCCATTACAGTTTGTTATATACACTCAGTTTCATACAAAACTGTGCACCCTATAAGTGGCACTTTTTAGTTGGGAAATCTCTTCCTCCAGCAAACTCTGGCATAATTCATATACCTTTAAAGTGAAATTACAGCAGAAGCCCTCTCCCACGATTATTCTACCATTGCATCTCCCTGACCTGAAGTACTGCCTCTTGCATTTCCTTTTCCTACAGTAAATGAGATAAATCCATTAGAATCAACAACAAGAATGCAACCTTGTCTAATGTGCACCTAGTTTAAGAACTAAACTATTAGGTTTCATACTTTACATATTTGAGCATTCTTAAAATAAGCTTAAATTAAGGCTATATTAAACAACTGAAATGTGCACATAATCCCGAAAAGTAAAACGATACAAATGCAGAAGCATGTTTTAAAAAGCAACCTTTCCCTTTTCCTTTCAAAATCTTCAACTTGGCTCGCTTCTTCATGTGCAATTGCATGGAGGGCCTTGCACTTGTTGCCTGGGATTTTTCACCAGCAGCTTCATCTGTAACAAATACAAAATATTTATTGCAAACAGAATTGCCTGAAAAAAACCACAAAGAAATTACTAAAGTAATAACTTTCAAATTATCTTAGAAGACCCAAACAAAAGATTATTGCAGATCAATCATGAATATTTAAAATATGTTCTCAGAATGTTCAGGCGGTCAAAAAATTCCCAATTCCATTACTGAGTCATTTGCCATCGGCATTCCCAAGAGGGATCCAAGAGTATTTGTTATAGATATCATGTCCCCTCTTTGCACAATAATTAATTATTCATATTATTAGTATATGAATATGTATATACATATTATTACTCTGTATATGAATATGTATATGAGGCAACACAAATCATGGCGCCCAGATTTAGGTCCCATGGGTACCAAAGAGGTGAAATTATATTTTCAAACAGCTGGCTCATTTTCACTACCGGATTTGATATTTATGCAATTGACATTTTGAGTTTTGAGTGCTTCCTCCTTCCAAAGACAAAAAACATTGATGTCAGATTCAGAGGTGACAACGGAAACCCTATTCCTCTTACCAGGCAGCTCCATTCAGGTGCTGCAGTTTGTACTAATTTGATAAATTGCTGGCATTCATGTTGGTGGAATCAGCTGTGAGCAGTTTCAAGACCAACCAGGCCAGTTGCTGTTCACCATTCAGCATAATTACCATAGTTACAATCAGTTGTGCAACATTTTCAGGATTTCAGAGTGTATCAATCTACACCCACTGCCATTAGGAGGAGGACAATAATCATCAAACAAATTGCAGGCTTCAAGGCAGCACCAGATTTGGTGGCTGGGCACTATCACTTATTGCAGAATTTGAGTGATCGATGCACCTACGGCTTCATCTATGGCTGGAGTAGAAATTCAACTTACAGTGTAGTAGGGGAAATCATCATTTCCAGGTCAAATTTGAAGTCAACCAGCCTGCAACAAATTCGTGGGCACTCCTTTCAATCCCATTTATGTGCATTATGTACAAACAATCTCAGACAGAGCTGTACAAGGTCAAAGGTGCAAGAAAACTTTATTAAAAAATCAGAAATTCGCCAATCAGCCAGTACAGATCAGCAAACATCTACAGCAATTAGAAAATGTAAAATTTGGAAGCTGGCATAAATCTGACACCCTACAAAAGCCACCCATGCAGGGTTCGGACCTGATCCTACACCTGTACTAGGTTATACAGGCCTCCTGTGAGTTCAAAAAATCTCAATTCACCAGAGTATTCTCATAGATGATTCAGATTTTTGTGAATAAAATCATATTATTTTGAAAACATATTTGGTGTCCTCCAGCCTCTTATAGAGATTATACTATAAATCTGATTTTTGGAAGCAGATTGGTGTTTGGTTTTTAAATTCAAATTTAATCACTAGCATCAATCATTAGCTGTATATTACATTTATTAAAGCTAACCCTAGGGTTTCAGCCTTGATCTTATTTGTTAGACATTACATTAGAAGGTCGTGCAGGAATTAATTCATTATATGTATTTACCTATGTTACAAGGTTTCTCAAGGAAGTTCACACCTCATACCTGGACCAAATAGGTTTGGAGACTGATTTGGCCTTGATGGATTCAGCTCAAATAGTTCCAACTTCCAGGTATGCTATATCAGTTCCCAGGGCATACCTAAGGCATCCAAGCCATGCCCTGGTCAAACCCAAGAATATGTTATGTCATCAAATAATAGCTAGTGGGAGTCAAGTTCATTCCTAACAACACAGATCTCACCACAATTAGCTTCAACACTGTCATGCTTTATCTAGATTAGTTAAAAGACAAGTCACTATGAGAAATCTGGTGACATTCAAAGCTTAAGGTGATTCACAATGCTCCAATTTTTAGTTGCTACACTGACTTCAGGAACAGCACCATGTTTGACTGCTGCAAAACAGCAGAATCATTTACAATCACCTGGAAAGCAATTGGAGAGTTGCAAGCTTGTGCAGTAACATGGGGACATGGGTGAAACTGACATAAGTAAAGAATCAAGACCAGGTCATTGCGGACAAAGACTAGCCGCACCATTTTGCCTGATGGGTAGACAAATAAAAGGAACTGAACTCTCATCAACTTCATTGCCTCTTATGATATTGGCACGTCTTAGTTAAATATGTGGATGCATCAAATAGGATCACATCTACAACTGCATTGTGAATTGTTTGACAAGGTCATCATGGATGTAGGGCCACCAAATGATGTGGTCTAATATATTAGAAAGTTGTTACTTGTGTTGCTGCTGGAGACTCTTGATAAACAAATATCCACTATATTTCTTAGCTCATGGTCTAATATATTAGAAAGTTGTTACTTGTGTTGCTGCTGGAGACTCTTGATAAACAAATATCCACTATATTTCTTAGCTCATGCACGGCACACTACCTTGATCTAACCCTAGACAACATTGGAAAACTTAAATGGGTTGGAGAGGCATTGCAAAGGTTCTCCAATCACACAAAGGTGTTGTGTATGATGCATGCACTTCTTGATAAAGGACAAGGAACTAGTTTGACAAGGGGTGAACAGATTTGTGTGAAAAAAATTGTATGCACTTCCTCTCATTGCAAACTTTTTGCCAACAAAAAATGAATTTCAAGCTAATATTTGTTTCAAATGAGCAGATGGAGTCTAGCTTCACAAATCAAACAAATAGCATAATAGTGATTGCCTACATTTATCCCACACGCTTTTGAGATGTGGTTAAACAAGTTGTAGAATTCTCGAAGCCCCTAGTAAAAGTTTTGGGACTAGTGAATGGTAAGAAATCCCTCATGGGCTATTTGTAATAAGCCATGGATAATGCCAAGGAGGTGACAAGAAGTAAAATGAAACATAACAAAGACAAGTACATGCCATTAATGGGACATAATCAATAAGAGATGAGATAAATTGAAACACTCCTCTCTCCATGTTGTTGGATACTATTTGAATTCAACCTTGTTCTATGGCTCCTTGTTCAAAAATGCTGATTTTGAAGTCACAAAGGACCTATTCATATGCATGAAAAGTGTTCCCAATGTACAGGCAAGCAAGGGGTTTTTTCTCAAGTATGGCTAATATGCAAGGCAAGAAGACCTTCAAACGAAGTAGACTCCATAAGCTTTGGACAGTCTCTCTAGATATACAATAAAGTTTGTAAACTTTTAATATATCTTACATGATATCATCTCAAAATAATTTATGTTTTTCAACACAATGGTGGGACTTTTGGGGGCCAAGAAGCCAAAAATCTTATAGATTGAAGCAAGACATGTTTAGAGTCAGCCATTCAATTCATCTACTTGCAAGCATACTTAAATAGTTTATGAAAATGCATTCCAAGAAATGCAACTAACACAACAATGGATGAATGATCCCGTGTGCTCATTCAACAAAAACTCCGCTTAGAGCTAAAAAACCTCAAACTTATAGTTTAGAAATACTTGAAAGTTGACAATAATTGTAATCATTCTTTTTTTTCACTTTCAATAGTCAAAACTAGTTTCTGTAAAGGCAAAATCAAGTACCATTGAGGATAAAGAGCCAATTGACCTCAACAAGATTGATCTAGATTCTAAGTATATTGCAAACAATGATAATTATGTTCTCATTAAGGAGTGCAATGAATGGTACTAATGCATTCCAAGAAATGCAACTAACACAACAATGGATGAATGATCCCGTGTGCTCATTCAACACAAACTCCACTTAGGGCTAAAAAACCTCAAACTTATAGTTTAGAAATACATGAAAGTTGAAAGCATAACAATAATTGTAATCATTCTTTTTTTTCACTTTCAATAGTCAAAACTAGTTTCTGTATAGGCAAAATCAAGTACCATTGAGGATAAAGAGCCAATTGACCTCAAAAAGATTGACCTAGATTGTAAGTATACTGCAAACAATGATAATTATGTTCTCATTAAGGAGTGCAATGAACGGCTTAAGAAAGGCTCTACTTCAAAAGCTTCATCATCAGGACCTAAAACCTCTAGTGTAGCTCCCTACGTAAAAGCAATGATTCATCAGCTATTTTTTTTTTCAAAAATCATATTTACTTACTATTTAACTTTGTACAAAGTATATTGTAATTGAAATTGAGAAATATTAGCATCTAGTTGTAATTTATGTATTATGCAATGCAAAGTAATCAGCAATACGAACATAAATGACAAAAAATCTATAATCCAGAATTGATGTGTGCTAAACTCTAAATTTAATTTGCTCTTTAAATCCTTGTGCTAAACTCTCAATTACATTTGCTCTTTGTATTTCTGTGTTATTGAAATGTCTAAGAATTTCAAAATCAACAAGTTTTTCTCCCCTTTCCAATGTTTCTTTAAATCCATTCTTTTCCCATTTCAATCTTGAGTTTTTTTGGTACATATATGTATGTGCGACAGTAACATGATTTTTTATAAATCTAATTATTTTTATATATTTTTAATAGTATTTACTATTATATACTTCAGGCCAAGTTCAGCAATACAATATCCAAGTTAAAAAGTATTTCTGTACTGGCAAACCTATACTCTAACTGGCAAGTTTGATATTTATACTGCATAAATATATTAATAATATTAAAAATATATAAATTTATCTATTTCAATCTATCAAGTATATATTTGTTACTTATTAATTATTTCAGTATGTTTACCATTGATTTATTTTATATTCATGTATTCAATTATTGTTAATTTACTTACATTTATTTTTATTTTTTTTAATGTATTTGAACTTTAATTGTTATGATTATTTTATATATTTAATCGCCAAATGACAGTGAACCTGAACTCCAAACCCATATCCAAACCAGAAAAAACTTAGTAGAAGGTAGTTATGGCACAACAAGAAAAAACAGTATACCTGTCGTTAGAAACAACGATAGATGCCTCAAAAACAAAAAAAAATGTGACATGATAATGTGGACAGAGCAACCACAGCATAGATCAGAAAAACTAATCATATTTTGTATTTAGAATTTGAAGAGCATTTTTTGAAATACCAAATATATCAATGAGTTGACATATTTTTGTCCTGTACAGCTTCTCTTCTGTGTGACTTGCAAGGCTAGAAGACCTAGGAAAAGGGTTTCCACTTTTGCATAGCTCTGTTGAGGCACCAGATTCAATTATCTTATCACGCCAGAACGATAAAATCATTAATGTTCAATTTGTATCAATAGCTAAAGAAAATAAGCTACCCTGTAACTATCAGAGGACTTCTCACCCACATTTCACATCCAAAAATGTTCTCTTCATGCCCTTTCTAATCAACACAAAAACATTAAAGAATACAGCACGATTTTATATTTAGTTTACAAAACATTAAACACTAAACACAGTAATTGACCCCAAATAGTTTGCAATCAACAGATATTCTCCATAGAATTTACATTCATAACATACCATCTTGAAATCCTAACTCTGAAAACACCCAGCACACTGGAATTACCCATGAAGAGGCTTAGAGAACATGTCAATTACGTTTTAAATTCTAACCTTCAGCCACTCATCAAATAAAGGACTATGTTACTGGCATTCCCTATAGAAAGTTTAGGTAATTGGTAAATTACTATGTTCCACGGTATTTTGGGGACAGTGACGAAGGGACTGTTAAATTTTGAACCAGAATGCAATATAAAGAAACACATAAAATAACATAAGTACGGGACTCAATTATTTACCCTGGGAAAACCCTCCTACTCAAGGGAAAACCCGAGCCACACCCGGAAAAGATCCTTTATTGAGTACTCAAAGCAATTATACAATTCTCTCACGCTTATGATTGTTAACTCTTAACAGTCAATCAATAAGCCTTTTTCTCGCATATACTTCTCACATTGAGAATGTTAAAACATAAACCGATCATACAGAGATCAAACACAGAAAATGATTATCCAGCATATCCTGCACACATAGCAGAAGATAAATGCAAATTCTACAAACACTGAAGTCACAGAACACTACATATGCAGAGGATTTCGCGAATCTGAAGAGAAAGCACCACACACAATGAACTATTCATCTACGGTAATCTTTCACACACGGTGATGCCAAGGGCGACTGCTGTAAAGCTTGACAAAAGAGACTCGATAGCTATTATCTCACACCCAAGATAAGGTCACGCACAAGTCTCATACAATGCTTCCAGAATCATCACCACTCCAATGTTCAACCAACCCCATATATATGTCATCCGGTTCATACATTCTATATTCAATAAGAACCGAAAAGACTCTTTTTTCGGTGGAATACACATACGTTACATAAAATGAATTGCCACTAATAAAGATGTCACCACTAATAATAACCACAAGCCACTCGGGCCTTAAACACGAGTCAACACACATCCATATCATTGGGTATAAGAGAAATGGAAGAAACCACATCATCTAATGCCCGAACAGAAGAAAGGAAACACAATAAAAACAGTAGTAAACAAAGGTAATATAAAAGCAAAGTAACAAGAATGGGAATCAGATCAAAGTCGGCAAGACCGAATCAAATCGCGAATCGGCCATGAATCGGAATCGAATCGGCCACGAATCGGCAAATTTTAAAAAACCCTTGAAATTTAGAGATTTTAACAATTTAAAACTTATTTCATGCACCCTTTATTGAATATAACTTAAACACACTATAACATCATCAAATAGTTAAGATTAGAATGTCACATAGTATCATAAAAACATTTAAACAACAAAAACACTTGTAATCGTAGCATCATGAATCATGATCATACCATGATATACTTCAAGTTCAAGTTCAATATCAAAGATTCAAAACATTTAAAATTATTATATGGGGGTATGGGGGCGAAGCCCCCAAGACAAGGGGGGGTGGGGGGATCTAGGGGCAGCGCCCCTTGTGCACTCCCTGTCACAGTACAGGTGAGGTCGAGGGGCAGCGCCCCCGCGTGGGTTTTCGGGGGGGGGTCCAAGGATGAACTGCACTTCTTAAGATTTAGTTTAACTATAAGTATCGGCAACAAGCTGCAAAATTTACTATTGAGTGCTCTTCCTTCTTGCTGGTTGCAAACTTGTGGTCTTGATTTTCTCTTCCTCTCTCTCATTTTTCCTCTCTTCTACTCATGCTAAGCAATTAGAAGGCCCTTTAGGGTTATTATAACAAAGAGGAAAGGCCAAAAGAAACCTGAATAAAATATGCATTTTTTTACATTTTTGACATAACTGAATGCCAAGTCGCGCGGCCGATTCATGCCAATTCACGATGGCGAGTCAGGCGATTTTTGGCATGAATCGCCTATTTGGCGATTCATGGCCAAAAAATCGGCAAGATGATTCGGCGGTTCATAAAAAATCGTCCAAACTGAATCAAATCGCCAAACCAGCAATTCCGGCAATTTTTGTTACTCTGTATAAAAGACGTTTGTCATATAGCCGATAAACTATCTTGAAGCTCAAAGTAACTTATGCACCATTACCATCATTCTGGGCAGTAATGGTTAAGAGAAGAAGACTGAAAATGCTTGAGAACACTGAATGATTATCGCAGGTATGAATGATTTCTTCTGCAGCTACCATAACATTAACAGGGACAGCGGGAGACCTGTTTCTGGGACATTTCCTAGAGGACCAAAAATAGGGGATGGCAGTATACATGCATACATACATACATATATGAAATTTTCAAAATTATTCATATATTATATTTTTTTTTATGTTTTATATAACTTTCAATGACAACATTTATGTTGAAATCAGAACATGTATTGTCTGAGATGCAAAATAAGCCTCCAACTCCAACACTTTGATTCATGCATGAAACATAGATTCAACTTAGTGCCAGCTTGAAACATAAGTTAATGTCAGACCCCACTTGGATTTGTTTCTACTTTGTTATCTTAAGAAAAACATTGACTTGTGTTGGTTTTTGAAATGTTCCACAGCATTTTGGGGATGGGGATGGGGGATGGCAAGGCACGCATTTCCGAGATATTTCCTAGATGGCCAAAAATAGGGGATGTGTCCCCATATAACATAGGTAAATTGTATATCTAATGGATGCTTCCTGTGTTTAGTCCTTATGAAATCCCCGCTAGAATTTTCATGAGCACTTTCCCAATACAATTCCCTAAAACCAATACAACATATCATAAGCTAGAAACTTCTTATTAATATTGAAACACATACTTGATAAAATGCATAATGCGTACATTTGGATTGGGTTTCCATGAACTGCTTTTTCCAAAAACCGTATTTGATGTGTTATGTAGCTGTAAGAAATTCTTGACTTTGTACAACTGAATTTATCCTTAATGCATTATTTTTTCAGTAACTGTTACTCGTTCTATAAACAACCCTCCCCTAAAACCAATAAGACATACCAGGAGCTAGGAACTTCTTATTAATATTGAAAAGCATCCTTAATAAAATTCATAATGCGTACCTTCGCATTGGGTTTTCATGAACTGCTTTTTTTCAAAATCCATATTTGATGTGCTATGTAGCTGTAAGAAAATTATTGACTTTGTACAAATGAAATTGACCCTTAATGTAATACATAATGCATTAGTTTTTTATGTGGGTGTGCGAAAATCAGGTCTTTACGTGGTTTTTATGAAATATTTATGAAATTCATCCTCAATGAAATTCATAATGCATACCTTTGCAATGGGTTTTATAAAAAATATATGAAGTTTATAAAATAATTTTGTTATATGAGACTCAGAAAAGTAAAACTAATGCTTCAGTTGACGTTAATGAAGTTTAATCCTTAAAGAAAACCATGAGGAATATCTTTAAAGATAATTTTTTTGAACCATTTTTCTTGTTTTAGCTCATACCTTATTTCGGTGGGAATGACTCACCTTGGTTGTCCACAGACATCATCTGGATATCTTCCATGCTCACCAGCCCATTCTCCAGGGCTTTCTTTTGTTCCTACAATCGATTTTAACAAAGAAAGGAAAACAAACAAGTTTTACTCTTCCATAAATTATAACATTTTAGGGAAAAAAGAAAGAAAGAAGGGCAGAAAACTAGGATTTTGTAGAATTTATTTCTTTCTTCGAACCATTAAAAGCCTAAAGTTTACTGAACTGTAACTGATAGCTTTTCAGATTAATTAAATAAGATTAAGTTTTCAAAGAAACTGAGGGTACCAGAAGCCATTTCTTGAGCAATTTTCTCTTCTGTTTGCCCGAGAGAGAAGAAGGAGGTGGGACAAGCTTGAGCTTCTTGGTGGAGGGATCGCCTGTTCTCTTCCTTTTCTGCTGTGATTTCTGAGACCGCTGCTCTTGTAGATAGTTGCGCACCGGCGCATTGAATTTTGCCATTGTTACTAGTCTAACACAATCTAGCAAGAGATGCAGAGACTTGATTTTATAATCTTAGGTTTTGATATTTAGGGTTTTTAAAGGGTTCGATAGGATTTGGGTTTATATTTAGAATTAGGATCGTTTTGAAATTTTGAATCTGAAAGAGTTATTTTAGGGTTTTCTCAATGAACTTTTTTATGATTTAATTTTTTAAGGATATATTCAAATGTGAAGTGGGGACTGGTCTGGTCGTAATAATGCATGGTTCATAAAAAGTTAGTTGGGAATCAATTTTTATGAAAAAAAAATTGAGTGCAAAGTGTTTAGGATTACAAATTTAAGGAAATAGATCTTTAATTCTTGTTTAAGAAAGTATTACAAAATTTTAAAAACATTATTTGTAGGCTTTAAGGTGTAAGAATATAATCTCATGGTTAATTTTTAAGAGTTTGTTAATGATATATTTTTATAATAGTTTTATAAAAAAGATTTGTTAGTTTGTTTGTGATAGATTAGTGTTTATAAAGAGTTTATGAAACATAAAATATGGTAAATGTGAAGTTCTCATAGCATAGTAGATGAGGTTGGGTTCAAGTTTCTAATGACTTTGGTTGGCAAAATGGATATTTTTCAATAAGAAAGTGTAAAGTTGAAATTGACATGTTTATCCTCTACACTAAAAAGAAAAAGTAACATTGTACTTATGGTTTAAGTCATATAGTTTTTTTCACATCAACATTTTGGGTCACTAAATGATCCATCATCAATGATAACAATAGATTGCAAAGAATGGTATTTGTTTATAAAGGGTGAGGTGGTGATAATGACACCAAGAGTTGGGTAGAGAGAAGAAAGGAACATGAAGGGCCTAATTAAAAAAATATTTTAAATAGCATGTAAACTATATGATAAAAAGTTTTGAAAAGATAAGAAAGAAGACGGAAGTAAACAATAATTGACAAAGGCTAAGGTGAGGAAAAATTAACAAATTTGAAGGGAAAGACGAAGAGTCAACAACAAAATAGAATTTAAAAGAGGATACATAATGATGAAAATACAAAGAAAATAAATAAAAAATGAGAAAGGATGTAATAAAGAGAAAACAAAGACGAGACAAATTATAGAAATAATAAATAGGGGGAAACAATTAAATACAAAAGCTCAATAGAGATAAGATATCCATAGTAAAGGGACCAATGCTAGCCGAATAAGAATAAGCAAGGGAATAAAGAAGAGTTGGTTTGAAAATGTGGTTAGAAGAATCCAAAACAGGAAAGGGAGCAACAAACAAGTCATGATTCTAGAAGGGGGAAAAAAAGGAAACAAAAATAAATAAAGGAATTGTCTATATTGCAATGTAACTTTACTGTAAACTCGTCAAAAGCCCGACCTCAAGCTTAGAATCTACAAGCAAATCAATAACACCAATAGAACTCTAAATCAAGTGCATGCAAATGAAACAAACAAAGTATACCTTTGCACAGATGATAAGCTTGACCCCATTGTCCTTCAATTCTCTAAGACCTTGTAGATAATGATATTTGCTCTCATCATCAAGCACTAGCACAAGATCACATAAAAGAGTGAAGTGCAGTTGATTGATGATGAAAACATGATGGGAGTGTGGTAGCAATGAAGCTATGGAGCTCTAAGCAAGTATTCTCCAAGCATAATAGATGTATCCTAGATGTCCAAATTTGAGAGAAAGAGCCTTTTTTGTATAAATACCTAAGAGAATCAAGGGCTAAGATTAATAGGTTAAAAGACTAATGGCCATAATTAAGAGGTGAGGGGAGAATGAATGAGATTAAGAGGTTGAATGAATAAAGGGATAAGATCAATAGGTAGGCATCTAAGTTTGATAAATAGATAAATTAGAATATTTATTTAATTAATAAAGGAATAATAGTAAAATAATTAAATAAATAATAAATATTTATTTAATTTAGTAAGGACATATTTAGGTGTCTACATTTTGCCCCTCTTCGAGGCAATGTAGCTTATCTCATTGTTTCAAAGAAGAAAATCTAGGTGGTACATGCCCTAGTATGCCTTAGGTAAGGGGTGATATGCCCCTTCAAGATATTAGATGAAAAGAAAAGTGTGGGCAATATCTCAACTGGAAGAACGAGGAGGATTAACAAGATAGGTTGTAGAAAATGGGAAAAATGGAAAGAAAAGGGAACCAAGATAGAAAAGGAAAGGTTGGGAGAGGCTACAATAGTGAGACATGAAAAATTAGGGCTATGAGATCTATATGTAGGAGTGTTGGGGTTGGTGTAGGTTCATTTGCACCCTATTCATTCTAGAGCACCTAGTCACAAAGCTAAGAGAGAACAACAAAGGTGATGAGAATTTCAGTAGCAGATCATAGGTTCGAGCGAGTATGACGATTCAAGCAACTAGAAAAGTATGGAGATCTGATATGTGTTGAACTCTTAGGTCCGTAGGTGGTCATTGATGTGTCATAAATAGGCTAGGAAAGTGGATTTAATCAAATTCATACAAAAAAATATCTAGTGCAATTGATGCATGAATCGATGCATTTGCTTGGATTGTGTGCAAGTGACACATAATGTGGCACAATTGCACCACAATTACACATTTAATAATAAAGTTGCACCAGTGATAATATGGCTCAAGTGCTAGGGGATTTTTCATATATGATTGGGGATTCAGCCTAATTGATGGGAATCTACATAATTGAAGGATAAAGCTACAAATTGATAAAATTATGTAACTAACTGTGAAACTGCATAGTTGATAAAATTGCACAATTTACCTAGTTTAGTTTTCTGGCAATTTTTGGCTATGTTTGGAATATTTTTTACCATTGACATATTGGTTGGCTTGATTTCAAGAGAATGGATATGATAGTGTCACAAGAGAGGCACCCTTTGACTCAAGGGATGTGTCTACTAGTGTCAAATATTAATAATTTAACACTAGGTTAGTTGGATTATAGCACGCCATGTTCATGCTTGAGATTTATGTTAATCTCAAACTTCTAAGTACATTGGTTGAGAGGTACCACAAGGAGCATAGCTCATTCCACCTATTGATGGGTGAGATGTCAGTGACACTAGAGGGCATATGGAAATTTATTTGGACTTTAATGTACAATGACAAGTATTGTAAGTTATGGTGGGAGGATGGGTTTCTCTATGATTGGATTTTGGTGACAAGGACTTAGAGGCTTGTGATGGTAAGGTGAATGTGCCACTACCCTCAATACTAGAAGGCATTATTGGGTGACCAATATATTTTGAAAGAAGGTTGCATGGGTGATCAACTGGTTGGGGGTGCACTTTGGAGTTCATTGTGGTGGATGGGACTCAATTTTCTTAGGGGTCATGTATTTTTGGTGCATCTATACGATGACTTGCATTACTTCATGTACTATAGTGGGTTGAGCTTGGCGGTAGGGGTGACTCTTACATATCAGGGCATGGGATCAAATCATGATCACACAACTGATGTGCATGATGTTTAAGGGTGTAGGACAACCATATGTCCATCTATACAAAGGGTTCATGACCCAACCTAAGCTCAATAAGCTAGAGTATTAACAAAGAGTCTTAGATAATTTGGATACAATCATTTAGTGATAATACCTCGACTATGAGGTGTAGGAGGATGATAATGGAGAGCTACCATATGTATTTGAGACTTCATGTTTGATTGGGAGGATACCATACATCATAGAGAGGCATAAATGGGGATGAGTACTGAGATAGTACTTGTGAGACCCTCGTATTGTTAATTTGTGTTACATCATAGATTTTAATCTTAGGAAGTATGGAAGTGCACTCCTTTACTATATCATTTATCATTGTTTTCCATTCCATTTTGAGTTCCATATCATACCCCTAAGAGTTATGTATATTAGTTGCTTGCAAATTGGATGCATTTTTTATAAATTGTAATGTCTACCGAAAGAAACCCATTTTATGCAATACCAAAATTATCATTGGTGCACGATATTGATAGGAAACTTGCATTCAACCAAATGACAATTTCCACATAACCCATTATAGATCTGAAGAAAATAAACACTTTAAAATCCACATCCAAGAGAATAGACAACATACCCACAAAATTGTGACACGAGATATATCCTCGGAAACCCTCATGAGGGAAAAAACCCAGCCTTCAAAAGCATCTATCACCATGTATTATTCAGCAAAAATACCATTGCAATACAACCATGAAAGCCTTCAAAGCCCTAGCCACAACCAAGCAATCCATGTGAATAAGCATGAATCCACACATCCCATTTCATGCTTCCAACCTTCACAAATGCTACCTTTGGCTAACCTGTCTAACTGTCCAACAGTCTAACCACAACAACTACCCTTGTGGTTGCTTTTATAGAAACAAGCTCCCAAAAAACCACCAAGTGGTATTACATAAACCATGTGCTACAAAACCATCTGTTACCTAACCCCATTGACCCACATTCAATATTGGGTACTTTATTAACTGTATTTCTCCAATATTAAATAATTACATTAAATAATATCACAATGTTACAATACAACTCTTAAATAATATTCCATGGGAATCTCTACATGTTGCACGTCCATCTAGGTGCAACATTTACATAATAAAATGAAATAATACAATAATAAACATTATTATGCAAGGTGCACAACACCATTTTCTCAAAAATCTCCCACTTGTTGTATACATTGCATAAGGGTCAATATGTAGCCACACAAATGAACAAGGGATCAATCCCTCCTAGCACATACATCATCATGAACCAAAGAACACCATGTGCTCCATCCAAGTACCCGCAACAAAATCAAAGTATCCACCATCTCATACATGAATGATCTCACCTCCTATTTTGCCACTACCAGTGGACATACATAGAATCCATCCAAAGATAAAGTCACTCAACCTGTCACATAAGAATCATAAAATCCTATACCAGCTGATATCCCAAGCACAAACACTCAGTCCAAAAGCAATCACATGTATCTGTAGCTGTCAAATCCATAGCTGAAATAGCACACACAACAAGTGCTAACCCATCCAACTATCCATACCTCTAAGGTATACCAAGTGAATCCCAAATCAACATATCCAACCTGCAATCATAGGCCTCAAATGCAATACCTGCCACATACACACCAAGAAGTTCTCACTGCAAAGGTAATGTCAAATCTGAAATAAATTCACTCACAACATCTCATAGAAGTGAATCCATGTAGTATCAAGGACATCCACAACAATAAGCAACATATAAACTAATATCCTGCAAACAACTCTCATAACAAGTCTCCAACACTCTCCCAAGTTCTCCACAACCATCAAAGGAAAGAGACAAAGGAATAACCATGCCATCTCACACATGACACACATGAACACAAACCAGTGATCACAAACCTCCAACCAATCTCAAATCCAATGAAAGTGAAACCGAACATCCAAGGAAGATAATTGTTAGCAAGTGGTATGGATAAAACATATTCTTGAGGGCATCATAAGAAGGTCACAAAACCGATTGTTATCTATTGTGATAACACTAGTGCAATAAACGTTTCTAAGAATCCAGTGATGCACTTGAAGACAAAGCATGTTGCAATAAAATATCATTTCCTAAGAGAATATGTATAGGAGAAGGAGGTAAGGCTTGACTATGTGCCCACTAAAGAACAAGTTGTTGATATATTCACCAAGCCATTACCTAAGGATACCTTTGAGTATCTCAGAGGTAGATTAGGGGTTATTCCCCTATCTTGAGTTAATTAGAAGATGGTACTGATTGCATCAGTTCATATATGTTTACCAGAATATCATATGTATGAATTGATGTAGTGGTGGACTACTCCATAGGGGAGAAGTCTTAGTATGATGTTCTAATATAGTGACGAGGAAAGAACAAGGAAGGATCATTCAAGTATTTACAGAGATGACTGAATGTTTAGATATCTTTGGCATTATTGTCAAAGGGGGAGAATATGTATTTCATAGAGGCAATTTACAAAAGAAGAGAATGTGTATGCAAACAAGAGAAGACCATATAGGATGAGATGAAAGGGGAGTATATGAAGATGATGAATCAGTATAATAGAGTGAGAAAATGTATGATAAGAGGTATAGACAGAAGTGGAAACATTTTGCAGAAGTTAGTACGAAGATTTCCATCAGAGAGACAAAGTGTTGTCATGACATCAACAAGGTGATATCAATAAGAATTCAGAGGACAATAGAAGATAAGAGTGAAGTTCATAGAAAATAAGAGTGTTTTCATCAATGCCAAAGGGGGAGATTGTTATCATAATTGATGCAGTGATGCTAAGTAGTGCATTGATGAAGATTGGTACAAATTTGATGACATATGAATCAGTTATTTGGTTGTCATTGATGTCAATCGATTGACTTAGTGTTTTCAATATGTTACCATAAATTGTGTAAGTGAATTATGAGTTTCAGTATGTTTCTAAATTTTCTATTCTAATGGAAGAATATGTCATGTGTTGTGATGTTAACCTGGCCATCATGACTTTTGATATGAAGTATTAAATTGGCAATGTTTGAATGAAATCAAACTGAGTAACTACTAAAACAATTAGTGAGAGACTTCAAGTAATTTGAATGTCATCTCGAATTCAGTAAACTATTTGGTGGAGCGGTCATAGGATATGATTGTGAACTATGTCTAGATACTATGTTTGCGACCATGACTCATATTGTTGACTGGTGCAACAAGTTTAGTTGACTAGAAGCGGTGTTAACAGAATGAACAAGTAAACATGACAAAGTTCTTGAACGAGTTATGAAGATTTGTGAATTGGTGAAGGAATTCGAAGAGACAATAGGATTGGTGATGATTTTCATGAAATAGTAAGGTAGCTCTTTGATTTGTGGAACTTACTTGAAATCAAATTGCTCAAGGTATGCATTTGAGGTGGATTCTTCAAGAAGTTTCTTTTAGTCAAAAGAGTTTTTGAAGATGGCTCAACTACCAAGGTAAAATCCATAAGTAACTCGACACGGTCAGAGAAAAACATTTTATGAGTAGTTAGATACATTCTATCTTACCTAATGTGATTTGGATCATTCATATATCAGATCTACAGGTTGTTTTAAGTCTGTGGAAGTAATTCTATATCTTAGAATGTTGAAGAAGAAGTAAAAGTTCTAATTGCAAATTGCAGAACGATTTGGTGAAGGAGAAAGTAAAGGAATCTAGTGCGATCAAGCTGAGGAAGAGTATAAAGTATGGAGAACAAGTATAGAGCTTAACTAGGTCTAATCATGGAGAGGTGGTGCAAATTACACATATCACTTTATCTATTTCTTTCTAACCATTGTAATGGTGAAATCCCTTAGCATGGTGGATCCCAACAGATCTTGGTTGTAAATCCTCTAACAAGGCGGCATTCAAATTGAATGTTTTAATTCCTCTAACAAGGTTGCTCCTAATAGGGAAAAGATCCTAACAAATCTAAGGCAAATCCCTTAACCAGGTAGCACCTAACAATGTTGGTACATAACCTTTAACATGGTAAGCTCCTAACAGGGCGTATTCCAGAAGAGTGCAGATTTTGTGTGACCAACTCACACTGTGGTTTTTTTCCCATTTGGGTGTCCATGAGAAAAACATGGTGTTTACATTGTCTGGTTGATTACTTATGGATGCATGTATTGAAAATTTGATTTATACTATTTTTTGTTGAATGTTTTGGTGGTTAAGGTTTTAAGTGGTTGAAATTAGTTTTTGCTGATTACTGATTCACCCCTCCCCTCTCAGTAGTTAGACCTGTATTAGCAGTTGTCATGTTGACTAGTAATAGGAAACGGAAAAGTGAGAGGAGTTTCCATTCTTGATGGGCCTCTTTGTGGACCCCTTTTTGGGCCTCTAGGTTGATAAACTACCAAAGCCAACTGGTTATCAGGTTCAAGATTCTTATTGAAAGGAATTTCACGATGTTGGATATGCAAATTAGCCAAGATTTCAGCAAAATGATTCAAGTCAAGAGGCTCCTGAAATATGTTAATTTCAAATGGTTCTTCATCTGAGGATGAGGATGTATGTAGGTTTTGAGTAGCATCAGCAAAGGGGTTCTCCTCCTCTTATTCTTCTTCTTCTTCTTCTTCTTCTTCTTGCAAAAATACTTCTCCTAACATATTATTGGGGTTATTGGGAAGAAATCTTCCTAAGGGATCTCTCCATCTTCTACTCATGAAAGTTCAATGATTCAATACTAACTTAGACTGGGATGAAATTTAAAAAATGTTGAATACAAAAACTAAAGGTAACATAAAATGAACTGGAAACTTGACTCATGACTGGAATAGGTCCTTAGCTTGACACCATCCCCAACAATAATGCCAAAAATATAGGCCTTTCCAAATGGATTAATAACTAGGTACAACTCCCATACTCACAGATTGGACATCTTCATTGAGAAGCTATCTATCCTATGAAAAGTTTCATTTAATATGTCAATGGGGATAACTTTAAGAAACCCCCTCCTAGGAAAAAGTGTAAAATCCTGGCAAATCATACATTAATTTAGAGGAAAAAATTTCTTGATGATGGCGATTTGTTTTTCCAAATTAGGAAAATAATATAAAGGTGAAGGCGAATTTTTCCCTGCCGAATGAAAATTCCATAAAGTCCTGGCAAATTATACATTAATGTGGGGGAAAATATATATTGTATGAGGTGAATTTTTTGCTTTTGAAGTAAAAAAATATAATATATGAGGCGAATGATTTTCTTTTGAAGGGAAAAAAAAAATTTGTACTGGCGATTTTTATGTGTCGTTTGAAAATATATTTATTTTATTGGCTAATCTATCATTAATTATGGGAAAAATAAATATTTTATTTGGCAATTTTCAAAAGATGAGACTCGTCAATGCGTCATGTGGGCCAATGCCAACTTATAACTTGTTTGTAGATTAAACACATTGGTATCGATAAGCATAAAAAGTTACATCAACACGTAACCTAACAGTAACATCCATCATTTTATAATGTTAAATGTCTTAATTGAGACCGTTTGATTATCCTAGATCAATGGCTGAAGTTTAATTTTGGCCCAATTTCTTGAAGGAAACATAGTTCTCCAAGAAGTCACTGGAATGATGACACGTATCAAATTAATCTACACCTTAACCATTATGGCATTATCTAATTAATGGAACATCACGTAATGACATCATTATTTACACGTATCAAGTCTTACATCTGTTTATGTGGACAGTTGATAATGTATCACAGTTGTCGTTAATAAAAGAAATATTTTATCACTAACACTAAATCTGGCTATTTCTAATTTCACATAGTCGTGCATTTAATATGAAAGATTTACAAAATTTGAAAGGACAAATGAACTAATTTTACATACTCGTGCATTTAATATGAAAGATTTAGAGAATTTTGAAGGACTAATGAATTAATTAGGTTAGAGAAAGAATTGAGGGCTATTTATAGATGATGTATGCTTCTTTCTTCTTCAATTCTCCTTTGGTTTGGGTTTGCCTTTGCTAGTGCTTGAAAGATTTAGGTCTTTAGGCTGTATAATTTCAGATATTCTAGTTGTTTTTTGAAGATGGACACTCCTATCTATTTGATTAGCACATCTACAGAGGAACAAAAGGCCTTTTTGGGCCCAGTCTCAGACCAAACCCTTGAATCAGTTTGCAAGGAGTTTGGAACCTTAACAAATGAGGCTATAAGGATGGTGTTGGGCTGTGAATTTTTGGAAAACGTTGATAGGTACTGAGTTAACATAGATATTACATCCTATTTTTTGGCATCTCTTATGGACCTCGAGGGAGAGAAGGTGGATATGCTCCTTCTGTTAAGGAAGCTATTCATACATGAATTCCTGGGTGACGTTGTTGAGGTTGTCGTTTATGCACAATTAGGGGTGGGGATCCCTTGGGCAAGTGATTTACGCAAGGTTTTAGAGTTAGACCAATGTGTGGCCATTCAACCTTTTCTTTTGAACCTAGATGTTCAACAGTTGACACGCCATAGGAAATGGATGCAAATTGGTAGGGATTTTCTTCGCAAATAGTTTTTGTTGGATGACTTGGTGGACTATGATGGTTGTATGAATTTGCAGAGCTTATCAAATTTGAAAAGTTCTACTTAGATGGAGGGGAAAATCCTTAGTGTTGCGTCCCTATGGCCTTTGCCTAAAATTTTGAAATTTTTACTCTAGTAGGTTTTGTCTTTAAAGTTATGTAGGGACTTCAAGTCTCCAAGTTTGAATATTGTAAATTTATAAAAAATATTAATGAAACTTTACAACTTCATTTCAATTTGTTTTTATGGATTTAATTGTAAAATATGTATGTGTGACATATCTAATTTTATAATTTGTGAAAATGAAAATTAACCAAACAAATGGTAATGTGTGTGTGTTATTTATTTAACAGTAATAACTTAATATTACTTAACTTTTGCATGTATCATGTCACATGTGTGACTGTATGACTACCAAATAGTGAAAGTTTAAAGTAGTTGTTCTTTAAACTTTAAAGTAAAACTAAAATCTAAAATTAGAAAATGCCAAATGACAATTCATAAAACATCTAATAATTTCAATTTCTGGACTCCCAGTCACGTCGAGTTAATATCGCCTCTTTCGTAGTGAATTTGTCCGCCGTCACTGGCAACTACAAGTGGTATGTACATTTGGCATCTGCACATGGTATGTACATTGTACTATCAACTATGAACATTGATATCGTTGACACATACCTTAAACCTATTTGTTTAGAACACTAAATTGTAAACATATTAATCGAGACCGTTGATTGATCATAGATCAATGGCTAGAGTTTTATCTCGGGCACAGTTTCTTGAAAGAAACTGATTTTTGCAAGAACTCTGTGGAATGGATACATGTCGCAAGGTTGGCACGATAACTTGCAAGAAATGACTGTCTTGTTAGAGTGACAGTGACATTCTTTAATTGCGATGATCCACTCGTTAGCCATCAGGCACATCACACAGTTTCCAAAATTGTACTAGTACAAACTGTAGTTATTAGTATAGTCACTATATTAGTAATTTCCCACACTCGTGCATTAATGAGAATGATTTACCTAAAGATATGGAAGATATGAAACATGGCTATTTATAGACGTTCTTGCTTGCTTATTCAACAATTTCAATTTGCTTTTTCCTTTCAGCCTCTGCCCTCTGGTTTTAAGTTTTTAGATCTGTGATTCTGTAGATTCGTAGAATTTCAATATTATGTGTGTAGTTTGAAGATTTAGGTTTTTAGTTTAGGCCCTAGGGTATCGAGGCTCTGCAAGTAGAGATGGACAAACCAATTAGGTTGAGAACTACAACCACTAATGAGTAGAAGCCCTTTTTGGGCAGGATACCAGACGAAGTTCTCACATCCATTTGCAAGGAAGTGGGATCTTTCATTAACAATGTTGTGTTGATGGTGCTCGGCCATGAGTTCATTCACAATGAGAAGAGATACCGCGTCAACACGGACATTACGTCCTGCTTGCTGACATCTCTTCTCAACCTCGGAGGAGAGAAGGTAGACATGCTTATGCTACTGCGGAATGTTTTCAAGGATCAATTTATGGTGGATGATGTCCAAGTCATTGTCATCATAGAACCGAGGTTGGGTATCCCTTGGGCTGATGAAATTGAAAAGCTTATCCAGTGAGGCAACAAGGTGGAAAGGCAACCCTTCCTACTAAACCTTAATGAAAGGTAGATGACGTGACATTGGAAGTGGGCACAGTTGGGGAGGGACTTCCTGTGGAAGTGGGTTCACCTCAACGACTTTGAGGAGACAGACTACACCTAGCTCGACGAATTCGGGGAGATTATCCTCCACAAACAATTCTTCTCAGACAAGGATGGAGATGAAGACCCTTAGTGTTTATGTTCTTGAAATGGGGTTTCAGTAGTTCATTTTGTTTTTTCGTTTTTTCCTATATGATCAACCAGTGCCCTTGTGGAAACAAATTTTGTAACTATTTGGATACTTCCCATTTTGTAGGGGTTTACAATGTGATTATAGTCTAAAGTTAAACTCTATAATTGTAAAGTATATTATAATATTAGTGATGTAAATTTTTGAAATAATTAATGAAAATTTTGTTGTTTGACTCTTAATGAATGATAATAGATTATCTGGACTCTCAACTCTGTAATTTTGTTTAAATTGCATAATTATTGTAATTTTTCTATCTTCCTCCAAAAATGAGACACATATCAGTGTGTGAGATAATAGATTGTCTGTGTAATTTTGTTTAATTGCAATTTTGTAAAGAAATCTAAAGACTTTACTATTGATAAATAATAAATAATAAATTATATGCCCATTCACATTGCCAAATCGATGTGTGAATCTGTGATATCATATAATATGAACCAAAAAAATGTAACAATGTTTAAAGTATGTGTGTGATTTATTTAAGAGTAATAACTTAACTTTTCCATGTCAATGACAAATGTATTATGTGTCATGTGTGCGAATGTGGAATTGTAAAATTTTAAAGCATTTTATAAATTATGGGTAGTAATAAATTACTAAATAATTAGACAACTATCTGTGATTGCAATATTTTAATTAGTTGTTTTTATATTAGACAGTTTCAATATTTAATCTAATTTAAATTTAATAAATTTTTGGCATGTGGTGTTACATGTAACTGTATTTTTGGCGACCGTTGGATGAGCATAGATCAACGACATACGATGTATTTCGGGTCAAAAGGGAAAAGAAACCCCATTTTTGCAATCATATTCTGAAATCACGACATGTGACCACTCACACAATCAGTGTCATTCGATAAATATAATTCAAAGTTTTTTCATTTATTTCTTTAATGGGACCCACCACACATGATAGTGACTGCCAGCGACCATTGGATGAGCACAGATCAATGACGTGCGGTGTATTTAGGGCTAAAAGGGAAAAGAAACCCCATTTTTTCAAACCTATTATGGAATCATGACATGTGTATACTCACACAATTGGTATCATTCGATGACGACGTGTCGATCTAATATATGAAAAAAATTTGCATATGTAGACTCGTAGTTTAAAGAAATAGTAAGTTGGTGAAGATCTTATGACTGGCGTGAAGCCTTAATGCAGAGATGTGTCTGATCTAACCATTGAGGCATTGCATCTGATGAACACGTGTCCTAAGTGGGTCTGATCAGTGATAAGGTAATTAAGGTAAAGAACTGTCAAGTTGTAGAAGATCTAACGGTCAACGCGAAGCCTTGAAGAAAAGATGGTAGATAAATAGTCTTCAAGGCATCATGCCTGTGTGCTACATGTCCTTCTATTTAAGTAGGACTTGTTAGTGTTGATATAACAATTGGCGTAAAGCCTTAAAGAGGATATGATCATCATGACGCGTGGACATGTGACAGGACCCGACCGGATGTAAAGGAAGATTAAAAGAAACCAATGACCGTTACATGAGCATATATCAATGATGTGCGGTGCATTTCAGGCTGAAAGGGAAAAGAAACCCCATTTTTGCAAACCTATTTCAGAATCATGACATGTATACACTCAGCTAAGTTTAATTAAAATCATAATTGGAGTAAAGCAGTAACTTAACATTTAATAAGTAATAAGCTCAATTTGACCATAGATATTTGTAATGTCAAACAATTAAGTGACACGTGTCCTAATGACCTCAGATATCTGGAGAAGCAATAAAAGTTAACATGAGTGATGAGTCACGATTGACAACTCAGTACTACTCATGATTGTACAATTTTAACCTAAGTTTTTTATATTTCTAGTTCTTACTAGTATACTGTATTGGAGATTCAGAAAGGGGTTATGACTTCTAGGTTGAGGATTGAGGAATGCAACAGAGTCTCCCAGCTCTCTGCCCACTCACAGTCTGCACAAATTGAATTTTTGGGTAAAATCCTGAACACCCACATCCTGCCCTTTAAATTTTTCAAATTTAGTGGTTTACTGTTTAGATTGTAGTCGTAGAATTAGGGTTGAATTTTCAATCATGCCTGTAAATTGTAGCTGTCACGTGTGTAGAATTTTTTGAATTTTCATACAAGTAAATAGTAATACCAGTATACCACGGTTCACGATGGGAAAAAAAAATACCAAGACTATGAGTAAAAGGCAAAGAAAAGAAACATAGATAATAGACTTCCACAAACTAGTTAAAACACCAGGTTTCACTGATGAATTCCATGATATTTTTTATCCTATTATCCATGAAAATAAGGGAATCATGGAATTTAGGTTTGTACTTCAAAATAAGTGGAAAGATCCAATGAAGGATTCAAAAAAAATTCCATTTAACAACATGTTAAAGTCAAAGACAAATAAAATTGTAGCGTGGGTTGTTGGGTCAGCATGCATGGCGTTACCTCAAGTATTCCCTTGTCTAGAAATTGTCATGCTCTGCATCAAAAATTATGATGAAAATAGAAAAGCAATTGTTAATAAAATACTCAGGAGGAAATTTTGTCGATAACTGAGACTGAATTTGCTAGTTTGTTGGATCTAGGGTTTGAAGCACAAAACTCAAACATGCACATTGACTTGGGAAAACTGGCAGAGAATTATGAAAAAATAGATGCAATAAAGAAAGATTCATATATCAGAGGAATAACAAGTAGTTCTTGTCTGGATCCAGATCATAAGCCTCCTTATGACTATGATATTTTTGTGCAATGGGTTCAGGATAGTATTTCCTTGATAGCATTTTGTTTGGGATTGGATAGTAACAAAGAAGTGGGTGCCAACATTCTTGAAATGATTTTTCATATTCATTGTGAAAAAGAACCAGTAAAATATAATTTTATTGAGCACACTGTTCATTGCATGCAAGAACAATTACTAATGATTAAAAGAGGTTCACAGAAGACATTTAAGTTCACAACCTACTTGTGCTATCTTCTTTTAGAAAAGCATCATGCAATATTTCAGACAAACAAGCTTCAAAGTCAGGTCCAAAATGCACTATATATGAATGGACAGCTGAGATAATTAGGATGAGTGATAATAAAAGGAACTATAACAATTTTGTAGACTTATTTTTGGCACCAATGTATCATAAAATTACAGGCACTTTGTTGCCTAGATTGTCTGTGTCTTGTAGAGATTGCATTCAACTCAAAAGTGAAATACAATTGGCTGACTGGTACTTCATGGAAGACTACACTGTGTTAAGGTTTTACGGTTCAGCGGTAGAACCCTACAAACTTCCAAAACATATTACAAAGAGGGTATTTGCATTGGAATATGTTCGGCAGATGGAGAGCACAAATCTACTCTTTAATGGTCAGCAAAAGAAAATGATATTTCCTTCCTTGTCTTTCTCATTGGGAGGGTTCACATTTGAGAGAAAAGGATTCAAAGTGGCAGAGGCTTTTTTTTCAAATTTTTGCTTTGTTGTTGACAGTCACTGGTAGTATGATCCACTAAACATAATTGGAACAAATCTTAGAGCAAATGGGAGCTCCGCAAGCAAATGTCAACATGAGAGTATGGCATTGATATAAAAATTTAAAAACATGGAGTCCTAGGATGAGGTCAAAAAAGAGATGGAGAAATACGCCACTAAAAATAATATTTATATACAAGAATTATCATCACAAATTATGGAATTGCACAAACAGAAAGGAAAAATGCAGAACAGGACATCCTACAATTTCTACCAGCAAGCTACTCAACCATCTACAAAAGTTATTCCAAAAAGCCTAGCACTTCAATGTAAAGATGAATATTGGACTGCAACCAAATGTTTGATTTTTGGGAAATGAGGAAGAATCTCGGCGAGCCAAAGATCTCTGCAGATCTTTATGATCCGGAGGAGGATCAAATATTTAGCGATTTGTGGAATATGGAGCATCAAGCTGAAGCATATCAAAGAGATCATAATCATCAAGATAATGAGGGTGAGCGAGATTTAGTGAATCCCACATAAACTGATGTATATTCAGTAACAATTACTACTGGAGTCGATGCGTCCACAAAATAAAAATATGGCAAAGGGGCAGAGATTGTAGAAAAAATGGGTTTTCCAGGTAGGGGTGGTATATGTCCCACAGGAGAAGGGCATTGGTATCCAATTTCCACACCCGCTCCACCAAAATGTGGTGAGACACCAGTAATTGGAGGTTCATCATAAAAAGGTACTACTCAGTCTCATACCCTTGCACCTTCATTTGTTCCAGCTTCAAATCCAGTTCCATCTTTGTCAAGCACTCAGATGCAATTTGAATCAAGTGCCACTCCCACTAGTGGGGATGGCATGGGTAGTACTAGTAATCCAAAAAGGACAATGACATTAGCACTGAACATGAAATCAGTGGATCCCAGAGATCAAGGCAGTGTAAAGAAGCAAAAGGTTATGACAAGTACAACAATGCCAATGGTGTCTGTGACTGTGAGTCCAATAATTGCCACACCTTCAGGACAAAACCCTCTTAACAGTCTAATAACTCCACTTGTAATGGGTCAGGGTGTTACTACTACTAATCCTCATGATGCAATTATTAGAACCACAAGTGGAAGCTCATAAATCGTTGCAAGTTCTATTTCACCTTTCAAACATTCAATTATGTTAGAAAACCCTAATTTTTGTTTCAATGATTTTGTAACAAACTTTGAACAAACAAACAATAGGAATAAACTAAATAGTAAGACATTGAAGAGGGATGTAGTTGTTGCAGCTCATGATGCATAACATGCATCGAATAGGTTATTTCCCACATATGACCCAAACAAAGAAATGATGGAGTTCATAGTTGTTATGCCCCCAACTAGAGATAACAATCCACCGAAGAGTCATATAGATCCATCTGAATTTCAAGTTAGCACCCTCCAAATGGATTTATCCAAAATTAAAAATGTGGACAAGATAAATGTGTCGAAAATGACCAACCAAGTGGTCTACAGTTCAGAGATGAAGTTGGAGAGAGAGAATGGAAAGCTTCAGGGCAGAATAGAAAAGTTAAAGGCAGACCTGGAAAATGAAAAGGCAAAGGAGAAATAAACAGATAACAGTTGCAACAAATTATTGAAAAAGATGAAAAAAATCATCCTCTAAAGAAGCAATTGGACAGCAAGAACATATAGATGTAGAACTTAAAATTGTGAGGGAAAAATTGGAAGAGAGCAATAAAAATCTTGAGAATGAAAAAGCCTTTTCATTAAAATTATACAAAAGTGTGGAGAGTAAGGCACAAGTAAACAATATCTTAAAGAAAGAATTGGAGGATGAGAGGGTAAAAGCAAAACAGTGGGAAGAGAAAGCAGAGAAAATAAAAAAATAGAGTGAACACCAGTTGTCAGAATTGAGAGAAGAGCTAAAGAAGGCAAATAATACAATTAAAACTTACGAAAACAACTTGATTAACCAAATGAAAGATACAGCCAAGCAAATAAAAAGAGACCTTTTGGGGAAAATAAAGGTGACTAGTGATAGGTTGTGTGATTGGTTTGAATTGAATGAAAGTCTTAGAGATGTTTTTGGGAAGCTCAAAGAGCACATTGAGAAGAACAAAAAATTTTGTCACAGAGAGAGAAAACTGCAAAATAGATTTTGCATCAAATCAACACAACCAGTGATAGACATTTGGAAAGAAAGGGAATTCATGACCATGTTCATGGATCAATTAAAACAAACTTTGTCTTTCAAAAATGTCAGAAACTAAAGGAAGTAGAGGAAACTCTTGCCTTATTTGAGAGAAAGCTCGCCAAGATGAATCAAACAACAACCGAAATGATGGTTATGGTTTGCCGAGTCCTGGTCCTAGTAACTCATTAACAAATTTTGTTGGAAGAGAAGCTTACAAAAAAATATTGGAGGACACAATGAGGACTGATTTAGGCAAGCTTCCTCAGGACACAACTCATGAAGGCATTGCAAAGTGCATTAAACCATTGACAAATTTGAATGTTGTATTGGAAGGATCATTACTTTCAAGTCACCCTAACAAGTATGAATGGATGACGAGGTTGCAGGTCATTTACTATAACTTGACAAATTTTGACCTTCCAAACTATGTAGAATGGAGCATACTAAACAAACTGGCAAAATCATCTCATCAAAAATAGTATGTGAAAGTACTTTCAGTTTCAATCATCTATATATTATTTATCTATTGGCTTGAATTAAGTTAAAAGTAACAAGTTTGAACTTTGTCTTTTTAACAGGATCAATGTAGCATATGCTATAATGTTATTGCAATTTACTAAACTGGCCTGTCAAATGCATAAATGTACAGTTGCAGAGATGTTGTATTGTTCTTGACTCTTACTGATTTTGATTTTGAGACTTCACATTAGGCTAATCAACCTGAAGCTATTATTGCTCCCTTGTTTCTATAAAAGGAAATTCAGGGTCATTTGCGAAGGGTAATGAAATTGGGTATTGACTCTTGAGTCATAATTCATTGTGAATTCACTTTTGCAAACAAAATCACATAGAGTTGTGTTCTTACTACTGTAGGATCTAAAATGAAAGACATTTTAGACATATGAGATTGTAGAAGATGAAAATTTGGTTGATTATTATTTGTTGATTAGGTTTGAGATGTGTTGTATTTCGTTAACCTTTAAATTTAATTGTAATTTGTGTATTGTAATGTGATTAAGCATATAGGGGGAAGGAAGATAAGATGTTCCTCTTTTATCCCCAAATGCACAAATGAAAGATCCAAGTTGATTAACCCAAAAGAAGGATCAATGCACAAATGAATCAACCATTTGGAAATGAGAGCAAAGAAGAAGATCTTAAATTCTATTTTATGATTAAGGAGATATCATATATTATAGTAATTGAAAAGGATGAGAGGAAGTACCAACCTTAAAAAATTGCAGATCTGAAGAATGCTATTTTATGAGGTTTGTACTTTGTTTCAGGAAAATCTGAAGTATGACGCAAAACAGAAATGCAGAGACGAACAAAACCCAAAAATCTTTTTTCGATCTGACACAGTCTTGTGAAAAAAATTGACCTTGACCCAAAAATGTCACCGCTGACCCAATAATCTTGACCCTTACCTGTGCTGTCTCAACAGAAAATCTATTTTCAGATCTCGATAGTTCGTTGAAAAGGGTATCCAGATCTGAGTTCAAATCCACAGTCCCGAACCTGTATCTGCAAGAAAAAGAGATTTGTTTGTTGGGGGGGAGGGGTTTGCCTTAGTCAAACCCCGATTTTGGGATTAACCTCAAAATATAATTGAAATTGCATAAGTAAAACAAAGTAAATGCATAAATTCACCTTTCTTGTAAAATTCCTTGTGGTGGATTCGAATACGTGGATCCACAAGTATGTATTGCACCAAATGGATCTAGAATGTAGAAGGTAGGATGTCTTCAATCAATTGCTTGTAGATCTCCAACACAAAATATTGAATGGGTTCTTGAATAGGAAGAGGCTTGGAAGAAGGTGGATGGAGAGATCACCAAAAAGGGTACTATGTAGCTTGAATCCTTCAATGGCCTCCAATGGATCTCCTTGATGAAAATGAATGCTTGAATACTTGAGGATGGATAGATGCTTGCTTCAAATCTTTCTCCTTAGCTTGCTTGAACTTCACTTGATAATGCTTCTCAATTGCTCAATGATGCTTAGGCTTGGATAGAAGACCTTAGAGAAAATGAGAGGAGAAAAACTTCCTTTTATATGAAATTAGGGCACAATATTCTAAGGAGGCCGACATAGGAGAATTAAATTCCCATTAAAAACTTTACCCCTAGGAGAGCACCTATATTAAATCTAATTTAGGAATCATCACTTTGGAACCTGAAACAGTCGACCCGGAAGCGGGAATTAACTTTTTCAAAGACCGACATCCGGAAGCTGTGAGATCATGAAATCTAGACCCTGGGTCAAGGTTGAGGTCGACCTTGACCTAGGTTAGTAGTGAGGTCAACCTTGACCTATGTTAGGGTCGAGGTTGACATAGACCTAAAAGGTCAACCTTGACCCTGAGGTCAAAGATCTCCAATCTGTAGTCCAGAATGCCAAAAACTGGCTGGAGAGAGGTGGAAAATGGGGTAGGACAGGGGGAAAGCCAGGTCAAAATTAGGAACCCATTCAAGGCACTTGACATGACCCCAAACCACTTACTCAGAAGGATAAACCAGTCTACCATGAAAGTGCTTTCATTTTCCGACTATACATTTAGCCCCCACTTTAGCAAGAGTATGGACTCAACACAAACTCTTGGTAAAGGAGATCATAAAGAACAAACAATCTTATTTGAATCAAAAAAGGGTCAAAGAAATCCTCAAGCCCCCAAGGGACTTAAGTCTTTATCAACCCTCAGATCACGATAAGAAAGACATCACTAGTTAAGGAGAGAGAGAGAGTGTGTGTGTGTGGTTATCTTGCCCAATGAGAACTTATATCCCATTGTGAACCACACAAGTAAACAACATAACTGGAAAGATGGAGTTGAACCACCTAGTGAATGTGGCTACTCACTAGTCAACCCATCAGGGAGATCCATTCTTAAGGACACCTTCTGACCTTAAGGGATCAAAATGTTGAAAACTAGAGGGATCAAGAGATCTGCGTAAATTTAAACTGGAGGGATCGAGAGATCCTAAAAAGTAAAATGTCCATGCTTAAGGATTAGTTTTTAATCCATAAAGGGAAAAAATTTTAAGTGTTTGAAAATATTTTGAATGTGTGTGTGTGTGTGCAAAAAGTGAGTAGAGTCTATGCCCCCACGTTAAAGTCATTGCTAACACTTTAACAAGAGCAATGGTTTTAATGGAAACATAAACAACTCTATAGATTACGTTTCCACTACGAGATGCCCCCAAATGAAGACAAATCCAGGGAAATAAACATAAACATACACAATAACACAGAAGGGATCTACCTACTGTGGGTCAGTATGATCATAAGATAACATGTACATATATAGATATGATATTATTGCAAATGCAGTGACATCATTCCCCAAAGAAAGTAGAACTACAATCACAATGGAGGAAAGAAAACTTAAGAGTTACGAAGAATAATCTTTTCAAACCACAACCTAGAGACCAAAGAATCAATGCTACCATGTCGCAGATCCAAGCAGACTATACAAGGGAAACATTTACGAACAATAGCACAAGTACAACATAACGTAAAAACAACATATAGAAGAATAAACATACATATAGAGGAATTGTACAACAGGTTTGATTCTTTTATCACCTTTCACCAACAAAGTAACAAGGGTTGTATAAAAGAGTCTAACAAACATTTAGAAAACACATTACGGGAGAAGCATAATACAACATGCAAACACAAAAAGGGCTACCATGAAGGATAGGCCAATCAGGCACATTGCCTACTCTCCCTATCTTGGTTTATATTAGTTAGGGGAGGTGGGAAAATCGCAAGAGGGACCATATAAAATACAACAGGAATGATAGCCAGTTCCAAACAAGGATCCTCTTGAGAATCACATTGCTCGATACTAGGTGCAATTGTTAATTGAGTTGAAAGCATATGGGGTAAATCAATATCAAGATCAATGGTCTCATATTCATCACTAAGATCAATGGGATCATCAAGAGTGTCTTTCTCATCAAGATTAATTGAAATAGGATCTAAGATGTGAATAGGATCATCATACTCATTCATCTTAACATCATTATGAATATTGACTTCTTTTGACACATTAGGCATAGGTTGGTCAAAAGTACGTAAAGAGTTTCGAAGAAGAGAAGCACGGGCCTTAGTATTAGCTCTACACTTCTTACGATGTTCATTAGCAGATTTGTTGCATTTTGCTTTGTTTAACACATTTTGAGAACTAGGAGGAATGACCACAAATTCATTCATAGGTTCTATAGGAGGATTCTCAATGGGTTGTAATGAAATAGTAGAAGTTTGATTATTAGAATTGGAAGTAATGGCTAAAGGAGGTATGCAAGGAGTAGGCAAAAGACCACGGTTGAGATCTATCTGAGGCATGCTTAACTCAACAATTTTACGATGTTTGTAAGATTGGTATGAGCGAAAGACATGATCAGGGTGAGGAGGACATGAGTTAGGTAATGAAGGCCCAAAGAAATCAAGAGTAGCACAATCTCTAGGCCTATAAGGTTGATACAAACTATGATTAATCATTTTGACTTCTCCATTATGAATGAACTTAAGACATTTATGAATAGGAGAAGAAATAACATGCATAGCAGTTATCCAAGGTAAGCCAAATTTGATTTCAAATTAATCAGAAGTGGGAATAACAATGAAGGTAGTATCTACAACTTTACCACAAAGTTCAACAGGTAAGTTTATAGAACCAAGTGCAGGATAAAGAAAACCATTACAATTTTGGATCCATGCATCAGATGGGTCATAGTAATCACGTTGTAAGATTTTCATAAAAATATTTTCCTCAGTAATGAAATTTATTAAAGATGTGGGATCAACAAGACAACCATGAGTAGGTATCTTAGCAATCCTAGCATAGATATAGAGGGGACCATCAGGAGACTTAATCATTTCAGAATCATCAAAGGTGATTAAAAGTTCCCTGGGTCGCTTATCCTTAGTTTGTTTTTGAGTTTTAGGTGGAACTGGAAGTTGAAGTAGAGGTGAAGGATCTTGAAAAATAGGTTAAGATGAAACAACACTCTCCACATGATTAACAATGTGATTAAGATCATCCATCTTTGAATCGTAAACAATATCCACAGAAGATGGTTGAGCTATGGTATTAGTATCATGTGTAGGTAAAGGATTCATATAGATTTAAAGGTTTTTATTAGGAGGAGAAACATATTTATTCCCACTACCATCAAAATTATCAACAGACAAAGCCTTAGAATCAATTAAATCTTGAATTTTATGCTTTAGAAAATAACATTTTTCAGTATCATGGCCATTCTGGCGATGATATTGACAAAAAGCTTTAGAATTGAAGGATTTGGATGCTATTGTGGTACGGAGAAGAGGTCAAATAGGAGGCAAGGTAATCATATTAGCACTTAACAACCTACTCATTATAGAATGCAAAGTTTCAGAGAGAGGAGTAAACATACGATTCATACGGAAAGCAGTGGATGTAGAAGTGGCATTATTGGATGTAACAACAACTTGATCAGCAACCACATTCGTCTATTTATTAATCTTAACATAATTGTTAGGTTTCTAAAACTTATTAGGATTAGGAGCAGTGCCACTCTTATCAACTGGAATAGGAGCTATTGGAGTGTCGCTCTCAAATTGATTCACTTATAACTGATAATGGTGAAGTGCTGCAAGAAGTTTTTGAAAAAAGGTAAATTCAGTAAGCAGAATCTTATCTCTAATATCCTTTTGTAAATTTGAAATAAACATGTGTTGAATATCAATATCAGGAACATGATAAGAAATCTGAGCATACAAATGCTTAAAT
>MU221942.1:0-14694 GCA_018584345.1 Thuja plicata | reverse complement strand
TGAAAGAAAAAGGACTTATCTTTATTGATTTTGAAAAAATAGTACATCCAGGTCCATGTTATACTTGTTGATTAAAAACTATCCAAATATGTGAAATTGTATTATATTGTATTCCCCTCTCTTTACAGTTTACATTATGTATATATATGTGTTTGAGTGGTTTTCACACCTTTTTAGGGTGAAAAGACACAACTCTTATTACAAATTATTTTGAAAAAACAATAAACTACCTAAAAAATAACTACCTAACTTTCGGATTTGGCTTTGGTCAAAAATCCAAAACACCTTGTGAAAAGCTAATATTTCTGCTAGAGATAGGAAATTTGATTTCCCGAACTGGGTCATTTTTATATTTTTAAAATTTGACCATCTTTATCCTCTGTCGAAATCATCTTTGTATCAGGTCTAAATTCCAGCATTTTCTGACGGCTTCGATTAGTTAGTTCTATTTATTTGTGTCATAAAGCTTCCTTCCTTTGATCTTTTTTTTTTATGGAGAAACATGCTTCTTGATAATGGATTGGGACTTCTAAATTATCAAAAATGCTTCTTGATAATGGATTGGGACTTCTAAATTATCAAAATTTAGGGTACCACCATGGAGTAAGGTAGTTCTCCTATTGATAGACTCCTGGTACCATAATAAATAAACTGATGCAAATCATGATATAAATGTGCCAACATACAGACCCCCCCATCAAATTTGCATCCCCTCATCAACCATCCTCCTCAATGTCCTACCCCATCCAACTGCGAATCCACAATATTTTTGATCTAGACATATATACCCATCGATCCCTCTAGCTATTACAATAGGTAGAGGTTCATATAATTCTACAATATCCTCCCAACTAATCTCATCCTCATCAATGCCATCATCACCAAATACCTCTGTGCACACATCTAACCCTCCATGTCGCTCATACAACACTAGCTCTCTGGTAATGAGTTATCTAAGGATGTGATAAACATCCTCTAAGGTGACTAACATCTCACCAGTTGGGAAGTGACACAAACTCGTCTCACTATGTCATCTCTTAGGTAAAGTAGTCAACATACCAAGGTTAGCCCTAATCTTGGGCATATAAATGGCATGAAGTCAACCAGTGCATCTAATAATAATCTTGTTCACTAGGGACAAAAGGGGCCCCAAACTTTGCATAATAGGATATCACTCTCGCAAAATCATAAGATCTGACAAATCTTCCTATCAAACAAAGAAAAACATACCATTGTACATTACAAAACTGCTAATCATTAACTAATATCTATCTATCAATCATTTGATCTGTCCTAATGTGATTCTATAAATTAGATTAAATATCTAATAACTTATCACTATGCAATGATGTTGACTACATCAAACAAATTGACCAAACACAAGCTTTATCACTTAATCTATCGAAATTAATCAAAATTTATCCACATCAAGTAGTTTAAACATTAAAAAATACCTCGTTGTTATGTATGCGCAAGAGCAGAAAAGTCAGAATCTTTGAACTATTATGTATGCACAAAATCAGACAATAAAACAAATATGAAACTAAACAAAACATATGCTCCAAATAAGTATATGCTTAGCAGAAACCTACGTTCGTGAAATATTCATGCAAGTGCAACAGAATACCATAAATACAAAGTTATGAAGTAAAAGCATAGAAAAATAAGGCAATTGCATAGAATTAAAAATTATGCATTTATCTAACCTAACTTTTGACCTAGAAATTAATCACTCTAAAGACACGAAAAAGTCAAAGTCAAGGTGCACATATCGACTCTCCATAGTTTTCTAGCCTCTAGAATTGACAGACTCATTCAAATCCATGATTATGCACTAGAAATGCCATCTTTTCTCTGAAAACTAGCTCTCCTTCATGTTCATCTCTACTCACCAATCCACAAGAGCCAAGTGTACAAATGAAGATGAAAATGACCCTTCTACAATATTTGTAGCCATGCAAACCCTCATGTGGGATGTGTATTGGGCATGTATACTAGAACATAAAAATAAATCTTTTGAGGCCTGTAATTCACCTATTTTTTCACCTAATAATCCTAATATTTTTTTCAAGAGATCAGTTTATCTAAAAAAAATGTTGATCAGTCTCCAAAGGGGGCATGCACATTTTCTACATAGAGACATGAGCATGCATCTTAGGCTTAAACTTCTCTTCGAAAAATGTGACAAACACATCATTTTAAAGAGGTGTAAAAGGTATACACCTAAAATTGACTTGAGAAAATTAATTAAAGATTATTTATTTAATTATGGTCATTCTTCTATTAATAAATAAATTCTTTAACTTATTTAATTGATTCACCTATCTTATTCTTCTAAGCCCAAGTCTTCTAAAAGTCATTAATTAAATAGTTTCCTTAAAATATTTAATTACCTTATCACCTATATGGCCTTATCAAAATCCACTTTATCAGTCCACCTCACCTACCACCTCATCCATGTGGCTGAAGAAAATCATTTTTTTTTTTAAATATTTAAATAGTCTAATCATCCTCAACAAGTATCTACAGTCATGAGGGAAAAAAAGACTACGTGTCCTCAAGAGACTTAATCTTTTGGCTATGTGCCCTCATAGACCAACTCTCTTGCCACCTTCCCTATCATTTAGCTAGTTGTCCCTCCACTTCAATTATTCAAAGCTAACTCATAGGACACTTGTTCCAAGAGTCCCACAAATTGAATCCATCTTCCCCCATTCTCTCATAAGTTGTGGAGATACACTTGACAAGTGTCTCTCCCTCCCACATAATCTCCACATTGTCAAAGTAGGAGGAACATCTCCCCCTCTTTTTCTCTTACATTCCAACTAAATAATAATTTCTCTCCACCTTCTCAACCAATTCAATTGTATCCCTCCATCATTTATTGTTGTAGCATATTGGCAATCATTATTATAGCAATCATACTTAATTTCATTATCATGTATCTTTTTATTATCATTATCATTTTCCATAGAGTAGTGCATCTTTAGATTGTTATTTAGTTGCATTTAGCCACCACAAATACAAATCATTTGAAGTAATCTTGGAAAGTGTAAAGTTTGATAGCACAAAACAATCACCAAGATCTCAAGGAGGAGGATAACAATGGAACAAAGCTGAAAAAACAGGTATAGAAGGTATAGATTTAGTTTCTATACTTGTAAAGGTAGAATATTTATGTTATTTTGTGGTATATCAATAGATTTTGCATTGTTACAATTTATAAGGACACAAATAACAATATCACGAATGAGTTCATGTTAAATTAAATATTTGAATTGTTTTATTTTTGTGTGAATTTATTGGCTGGGAGATTGGGCTTATCTTCAACTCCATCTGCAACACATTCAATATTATTTGTTTCCAAAGAAGACCTCAATTTTGTATATACTAATTTTATAATAAATTATTTTATTTTTTTAAATATTTTTTGTTGAAATATATCCTATGATTAACCAAAATAATCTTAAAGAACAATTCCAAATTTTAGAAATGAAAACCATCTTAATAGCTCTTTTTTCATCCTGATGCAAGTTGCTAGTCATAAGTTTAAATAAGACATTGGATATAGTAAATAATTGGAATTAAAAAAACCATTCATCTATAGATTCATTCTTGATGGGTTGCACCAATCACTTTGTTCATTTTTGTAAATACATGAACAAATTTCTAAACCAAGGCATCTAATTTTCTACACATATAAACCTGCCTAGAATAACAAAAAATGTGGGCAACCCCTTATGTTTTTTTCCTCTATCAAGTACAATATTGAAATTTTTCTATTTCTAGCACTTTTGAAATAGAACCCAATGACCATTTAGCACTTGTCCATCCTGAGCTTATAGATTGGGATTTACTTGATATACCTGAACTAGATACCTTTTACAATGATGATGCTATTATTGATTATCTAGGAATTAGAGGTCGTTTACCTTTGGGGGATCATAAGGAAAGGTTCCCTATTGAACTCGATGACATGACATATTTTGGTGAGACTGCCAATCCTTTAAGTTACAAAATTATAATAATAAACTATAAATCTAATGGTGAAAACTGCATGGCTGCAATATTAGATCATGGAAAAGCTAAAACATGACACATTCGAAGGTGAAAACCTCTCTAAGGCGCCAAAGGATGAAAGGCTTAATGGTCTTCCCAACTACATATATCGAAAGAAATAATCAATTTTGAAAGAGCCAATAGTACTAGTAAATACTGACATAGAATAAACTTATAAGATAATTCATCTTGTAGCTTCATTATTAGAAAAAGAAAAGGAACAATTCATCTATCTTTTCAAAGAAAGACAAATAAACTATAAACTATGCATGGTCGTATGCAGATATGTCAGGCCTGAATCTAGATCTCATTATGAAACATTTCTTAGTCACACCAAGGGTTAAGCCAATTAAGTAGAAATTAAGGAAAAGATCCACACATAGCATTATTGTTAAGGTAGAGTTGAAGAAACTACTTGATGTGATCTTCATTAAAGAAATTATGCAAAATGGATCTCAAACATTATTCGTGTGTAAAAAATGGATAAATCAATAAGAGTCTGTACTGATTTCAGAGACTAACAAAGGATGCCCAAATGATGATTTTTCTTTGCCTAATATTGATATAATTGTTGATTTGACAACAAGACATGAGATGTTGTCACCAATGGATGGGTTCTCTGGATATAACAAGATCAAGATAGCTCTGGAAGATCAAGAGAAAACAACTTTTGCCTATCCATGGGGTATATTGTTGGAATGTCACGCCTTTTGGATTGAAAAATGTAGGGGCTACATATTAGAGGGTTATGACAACAATCTTCCGTGACATGATGCATACAATCATGGAGGATTATGTAGATGAGATTTTGGGAAAATCAATAGCAAGGAAAGAACACTTGAATGTGCCCGATAAAATTTTCACAAGAATGGAAAATTTTAATGTTTGACTTAATCCTAAGAAATGTGTGTTTGGCGTAATATCTAGAAAAATCTTGGGATACGTAGTCTAACAAAAGGAATAGCAGTGGATCCATCAAAGGTGAAAGCAATCATGAAAATATCACCCCCTAAAAACATCAATCAATTGAAATCATTATAGGGAAGATCACAATCCATAAGGGCACACATCTCACAGTTAGCAGATAGAAGTCACCGTTTCATGCATCTATTGTACAAGAATATACCTTACAAATGGGATGATAAGTTTGACGAAGCTTTCAGTCAAATAAAATAATATCTGGCCAACCCACCAACTTTGATGTCACCAACTTAGGGAAGCCAATTTTTCTCTACATATCAGCTACAAAAGTATCTTTGGGAGCTTTACTGGCTTGAAAAGACTATAAAGGTAAAGAAAGAGTCATTTACTACATAAAAAAACTCTAGTTGGATATGAATTAAATTATACACCAATTGAGTGTGCATGTCTTGCAGTGGTTTATGCTTCACAAAAACTACAACATTACATGTTAACTCATTTTGTCAAAATGATAGACAAGACTGATCCACTAAAATTTTGTCTTAGAAAAGCAATATTGACAAGAAGGATCGTAAAATGGGTGATGGTACTTAGTGAGTTTGACATAGAGTATGTGGATAGGAAAGAAATAAAAGGACAAGTGATTGATGTTCAGCTAACAAAGACACCCCTCAACGATGATTATCAATTACATCTTGAGTTTCTCGATGAAGCAATAATGAGTCACCATTCAAACATGGAAACTCTATTTTGATGGCTCTTATACACAACACAAACCAGGAGCGGGTATTATTTTAATCACATAGCAAGGTTGTACTATACCAAAGTCATACAAATTATTGTTCCCTTGTACACACAACATGATTGAGTATGAAGCATTGGTTACAGGGATAAAGATGACACTATAATGAAAAATAACAAAGCTAAGTGTATATGGAGATTCTTAATTGGTAATCAATTAGGTAAATGATGAATGTCCAACTAAGGATGAAAATTTGATGCCATAAAAGTGTATGGTAGATGAATTCAATAAATAGTTTTATAAGATCACATTTGAGCATATGCCAAGATAAGAAAACAAAGCTATAGATGCTATGACCACCATCACATCACTCCTTGATATTGAAGATAATTAGACCTGTTATGAGTTTTTAGTGGAACAACTTACCAATCCTACCTATGATGACCCTGAGACTAGTATTATATGATCTTGAGACCAATATTATAGGTAAGAGAAAATATAAAAAAATTGGAAAAGGAGAAAAATACAAATAAATCAAATAAATACAAAAAGTGCAATAAAAGGAAATGGTGAAAACCTAGACACATACGCTATTTGTGACAAATTAGCCTTTATATCTATTTAGGAATCTATTTCTCTACCACATCCATTTCCATTTGTAAATACCCATAATAATCCCTATCGCCACTCGCATAACATATATCCATCTAATATGTACATACCACCAATCATCATAGCTTGGTACTATCTTTCCATTTACCTATTCCATTATAAAGTTTTTAACCTACTCATCCATCCATAACTTTCTCCATCCATAATAAGTCAGTCCTTTACTTGATTGGGGGGGAAAATCCCTGACCTAGTTATAGAAATAGATTCTTGAATGTCGTGCTTCCGAGAATAAATGGATCGTAATGAAATCTTCAGACAACAAACAACATTACATTGACCTTTGAATGAAAACTTGACACTAGACCTTGACATATATCAAATCAAACAAGATGATTGCCTAAAAAAACCAAAATATCACAATGATCAGTTACATTGACAAGACATATATCCATGGAAGGAAGATTGAATGACTATTATAGGTCTAGGTCTGTGTTGCTTTCATTATTATCATGCTTCCAATGCTATTTCAGGATGTCTAAGACTAGAATAGTTGGGATGGGGCATGGTATTTTTCTTTGTTTGTTGTTTGTGGGTTGGACTTTAGTAGTGTGAGAACTCATCTAAGGACACGATGAGAAAAATATCATCGAGGACATTATGAGTCTTCACGCAAAACATGACAATCCTTGTTTGTTGATACATGCAAGTAATACTTAGGTATTCTTAGTTTAATTATACCTAGATGCTTGTATAAACTTGCTACAAACTCTATGTAAAAAAGACTCAGGTCATCTTGGTTCATTTATACCAAGTTGCTTGTATTTTCTTACAACATAAAAGCTCAATGATGAAAAAAACATGTTATTCAGTACAAGATGACTTCATCCATTATAGTTATTTTGCATATTCATTTAGCTTTATTAAATTGCATTTAAATAAGTTGTATTATCATTTGTACATTTGCAATGTTTGTATTTCATTTATAAGCATGTTTGCAAATTTTATGGGCTTTTATATTACCTATGATCCCATGTTTCCATCCTACTTCTACAAGGTTTTCTATGGTAAAACTTCTTTTTATTAAGAGATTGTGTACACTGGACATAACAAAAATTAATCATTTCAATTTCATCCATCATATCATAATGCATTACATTTAGTTTATTATTTATATTTTATATAAAATAGAAAGATCAATTCGTCAAATTCCATAAACATTTTCATCCTAAAAGAATTTGATGTAAAAACACAATTATTTTCATGCATCATTTCATAATATCATTATAGAGATCATATGTACATACATTGTAATGAGAACATCATAACATATGCCTTAGTCATTTCACTTCATTCATTAGAGTACATCCTAGACGCATTAGGCATAGATAAACATTGCATTTGTAAATATCATTACATCGTTGGAATCATAAACATATCCATATGTAGATCGGTACATCATACAAAATAATCTAGATTCATACATTTTAGAAAGCATATACTTCCATCTATCACAGTGCATCTCATAATGTAACTACAATCATGCATCCATAATTATACTAGATCATTTGCATCTTAAATACAATCATATGTATAGTTATCCATCACATAAACTCAACTATAGAAAGTATGTAAAAACATCATAATAGAGCATTTGACAATAAAACATAGCGTATAGAATCATATGCACCGAAATAATCATAACATGCATATCACATCACATAGTATCATCGTAGCATCATGCATATAGAAAGTATAAAAGTCACATGTGCATCCATATCATAAGAACATCATATATAGATCCATGCATAATACTCCATTTGTCCATCATATATCATAAAGCATAAAAAATAATGTTCCAATGTACAATGATATCACATATAAAAATGATATATCTCATGTAACAAAAAGTCCAAAGAACATATCAAACATTATGTATACATGCCCATGTAACAATGATGCACTACCACCTGAATTTGTAGGTTTGTGTTACAACTGAGATGAAGGACCTGGTCTACCTGTACCTAACCCTAACCTCGGTGGACAAGGAGCCACTCCCGCATTCTCTATGTGTGACTACCTAAATGCTCTCCCATATGAACTCTCCACAAAGTTGCTCACTCTCTTCTTAAAGGAGCCACAACCTACGCATAAGTTGATCTCTAGTATGTAACCTCCTTCGCAGTTTGAATCATAAGTTTCATAGTGTATGTTGAGGACCCAAGGATCCCGTCCTCTCCAACTCCTCGAGAAGTATCTTAACCCATCTATACCACTCTATAGATGTATTCCTCTCCACAGTCAAATCATATACCTTCCATTGCAACATCTTAATCCGTCGCTCTAAATGTGGGATACGATCCACCTATAACTGTAACTCAGCTTACTGAGCAAAGACACCATCAACATCAATATCTGCCTCATCCTATGGCTGATCAAAGTGTTGGACATATGGATCATCCAGTGGTATGTCAACCTGTGGAGGCGCTTGTGCCTTGCCCCATGGTTGTACCTGTGGATGAGCATGTGCCTGACCCTGTGGTATGTCATCCTAAATTTGTATAGGAATGTCAATGAGAGGGGCCTGCTGATACTGAACCTACTGACATACCCTGTCTGACCTCCTCAGTCCATGCTGACCACCCCCTTGGCCCTATCTTCCATGTCTAACATCATCATCTCCTCTATCATCTCCCTATGCAACATCATCATCTATCATCCTCCTCCACGGTCACACTATCTCTTCATCCTCATCCTCTAAAGGTGGTGGAACCTCATTAGGAGATGTCAACCATAGGAATGGATGGTCTCTAAAATATGCCTCATACTCTGTTGCCATACCAGGATCAACTACATCATCCTAAGTCGATAAACCACATCCATCCTCATAGTCCATGCTGAACAATGAATCGAAAGGAAATCTACTTGCGGTGTATCAAAAGAAATCATTTGACTCTACTCCCCACACTCTTTGCGTGTCTAAGAAACTTTGGCGCTACCTGGGGCATCCCCTGGATCCTACCGAACTGTCGAAGAACACGTGTTACAATCTGCCTCTTAATGATATAGGGTGTCCTATCTATCAACTATCGGATCTCAAAACAATAACCAAGCTCCTTAACATCCTCCTCCCACTCCTTACAATCAATGTAAGGTCTCAATGTAACTACATCCAATGAATCAAAAGTGCGACGCTAATACTCCACTTTCCCAGCTTGGGCTACGAATGCATACCAAGATAAATATAGACATATGGCTGCCCAACACCTCTGAATCTCATACAAATAGGACATGTGATGGCTATGTGCTCCCACACCCATATGTGGAGTAAGGTAACTCTTGTTGATAGATTTGCGGTAGCATCATAAACAAACTGTAAATCATGATATAAATGTGCCAACATACAGACCCTCCATGCAAATTGTGTCCCCTCATTAATCACCCCCCTCAATGTCCTACCCCAACCAACTGCAAATCCACAATATCTCTGATTTGGACATATATACATGTTGATCGCTCCAGCTAGTACCACAGGTAGAGGCTCATACAATGCCACCATATCCTCCCAATAATCTCAACCTCAATAATCTCATCATCACCAAATACCTCTCTACACACATCTAACCCTCCATGTTGGTCATACTGCACTAACTCTCCTGTAGTTGGTAATCTAAGGATGCGATAAGCATCCTCTAAGGTGAATTACATTTCGCCAGTTGGGAAGTGAAACAAACTCATCTCACTATGCCATCTCTCAGCTAATGTAGTCACCATGCCAAGGTTAGCACTAATCTTGGGCATGTAAATGACATGAAGTCAACCAGTATAGCTAATAATATTGTCTATCAGGGATAACAAGGGCCTCAAACTTTGCATAATAGGATATTGCTCTCAAGACATCACGACATCTAACAAGTCTTCCTATCAAACCAAAGCACAACATACCAACGTATATTACAAAACTGTCAATCATCAACTGATATCTATCTATCAAACATTTAATTTATCTTAATGTGAATTCTCTCAATTACATTAAATATCTAGTCAATTAGCACTATGCAACAACGTTGACTACATTAAATAAATCAATCAAACACAAGATTTATCACTTAGTCTATCGGAATCAATCAAAATTTATCCACATCAAGCAATTTAAAGATAAAAATACCTTGTTGCTATATGCCCAAGAGCAAAACAATCAGAATCTCTAAACTGTTATGTATGCACAGAATCAAACAATGGAAAACAAATGCCCAGCTAAACAAAATATATGCTCCAAATCAGCATATGCGAAACAAAAAGCTATGTTTGTGCAAGGCAAAACCATACATGCATAGTTACGAAGTAAAAGTGCAATAAAACATGACAATTGCGCAAAATTGCAAAACTGTGCATTTATCTAATCTAACTCTCAACCTAGAAATTCAATGCACTAAAGGCACAAAAATATCAAAGTCGAGGTGTACGTATTGGCTCTCTGTAGTCGTCTGACCTCTAGAATTGTCAAACTCGCTAAAAGCGATGATTATGCATTGGAAACACCATCTTTGCTATGACAACTAGCTCTCCTTCACTTTCTTCTCCACTCACCAATCCACAATAGCCAAGTGTACAAATGAAGATGAAAATGACCCTTCCACCCTACTTATAGCCATATAAACTCTCATGTGAGATGTATATTGGGTGTGTATACTAGGAGCATAAAAATAAATCTTTGGAGGCTTGTAATTCAATCATTTTCACCTAATCAACCTAATATTTTGTCGAGAGATTGATCGACTACACCAAAAAATCATCGATCGATCTCCAAAGGGGGCATCACATGATGCTACACAAGGGTAGGGGCATGAAACTAAAGCTTGCAATTTTCTTTGAAAAAATGTGACAAACACATCATTTCAAAGGGGTAAAATGTATACACCTAAAATTGACTTGAGAAAATTAATTAATGGTCATTCTTCTATTATTAAATGAATTCTTTAATTTATGTAATTGATTCGCCTTATCTTATTCTTCTAAGCCTAAGTCTTCTAAAAATCATTAGTTAAATAGTTTCCTAAAATTATATAATTACCTTGTCACTTATATGACCTAGTCAAAATCCACCTCACCCGCCACCTCTTCCATGTGGCTAAAGAAAAAGTTTTTCTTTAATATCTAAATAGTCTAATTATCCTCAACAAGTGTCTCTAGTCATAAGGGAGAAAAAGACTATGTCCTCATGGGACTAAGTCTTTTGGCTATGTGCCCTCATAGACTGAGTCTCTTGCCACCTTCCCTATCATTTAGCCAGTTGTCCCTCCACTTTACTTAGTCAAAGCTGACTCATAGGACACTTGTTCCAAGAGTCCCACAATTTGAATCCTTCTTCCCCCATTCTCTTATAAGTCATGGAGAGACACTCGACAAGTCTCTCCCCCCCATATAATTCTCCATGTTGTCAAAGTAGGAGGAACATCTCCCCCTCTTTTTCTCTCACATTTCAACTAAATCACAATTTCTTTCCACCTTCACAGCCAATTCAATTGTAGCCCTCCATCATTCCAAGATTCAATCCTAGCCATTGATTTGCACCACATGAGGATCAAGGTGAGTGAGTCTATTAAGGGAGCTCACATTCCCTCATTTTGGACTAATTAGCAATTTGCATTCTTGAGTTTAGCATAATTTAAGTGTTTTGAGATCATTAAAGTGTGCCTTTGACTTTAATCTTGCATTTAGTTTTTATTATTTTAACATCATGACAATCATTATTATAGCAATCATGTTTAATTTTATTATCATTATCAATTTCCATAGAGTATTGCAACTTTAGATTCTTATCTAGTTGCATTTAGCCACCACAAATCCAAATCATTTGAAGTCATTTGGAAAGTGTAAAGTTATAAGAGCACAAAACAATCACCAAGATCTCAAGGAGAAGGATAACAATGGAACAAAGCCGAAGAAACAAGTAAAGAATGTATAGATTTAGGTTCTTCAAGTTTCATTGGTATACTTGTAAAGTTAGAATCTTTATGTTATTTTGTGGTATATCAATAGAATTTGCATTGTTGCAATTAATAAGTACATAGATAGCAATATCATGAAAGAGTTAATATTAAATTGAATATTTGAGTTGTTTTATTTTTGTGTGAATTTATTGGCTGGAAGATTGGGCTTATCTTCAACTCCATCTTCACCACATTCAGTATTATTTGTTTTCAAAGAAGACCTCAATTTTGTATATACTAATTTTATAATAAGTTCTCTTTTTTTCAAATGTTTTTGATGAAATATATTCTATAATTAACCAAAATAATAATACCATTTCTACCTTAATCTTAAAAGATCAATTCCAAATTTCAGAAATGAAAATCATCTTAAAACCTCTTCTTTCATCCTGATGCAAGCTGTTAGTCGTAAATTTGAATAAGACATTGGATACGGTAAATAATTGAAATTTAAAAAACCATTTATCTATAGATCCATTCTCGATGGGCTGCACTTGTCTGTTCATTTTTGTAAATACATGAACAACTTTCTAAACCAAGGCATCTGATTTTCTACAGATATAAATCTGCGCAGAACAGCAAAAAATGTGGGCAACCCTATATGATTTTTTCCTGTATCAAGTAAAAGCTTGAAATATTTCTATTTTATTTTTTTCTGCATGCCTAACATATCTACCCGTCTGTATATTATGCTTGCAGGTTCCCAACTAACAAATACAAGGACAAGATTTATCGAATTTTAACTTGAGCTAGTGAGGCTTACGGTTCATATGTTGCTTGACACCATCTCCATATTATGCTTAAAAGTCGTTACTTTTATTCAATATAACATGAAAGCTTAGTTCTTTTTGGGCTGGTGAAGGTCAAGTCTCCATTTCCAAGCCACTATAAGAGGAATTAAGTCGCATATATTGTACAAAATAATCTAACGGGAGACCTGATTATGGAAAAGGTTACTTGGTGAGTCGATTCGCACAATGTATTCATCTTCTGCATCTGACGCTTCACTTGAATCATCTGCTGGCCTCCTTGTAACAACTCCCAACCGAGGTGGTATATTTGAGGGGCCAGCACTAGCGCTACTGATACAACCTTCACTTTTAAACTTTCTTCCCATTGCAGGTCCATGTTGTGACTGAACAGAGAGGAGTGCTGTCGAAGAAAAAAACTTTCTGATTTGGGATTTAACCGATGGGTATGACTTGCTGCTTCGTAGTGCTGTGCTCCATGGCACCCTCAGAAACCTTCCTCCTCCCCCACTGTACTTCTTCCCAGTTACCTATCCAAGTAAAGAAGCTTTATTTAGTAAAAAAATTAAAAACTAGGAAACCACTTGATGTGGTTTATCACTGAACACTTTTTTGTCACAGTAAACAGGCTTCTCCTTATGAATTTTGATAATTCTCTATAATTCATTCAAATATTATGTTGATAAAATTTCCCTAAAACATTAGCCAAGCTTTCCACGAATAGTAGTATAGTTTTTACCATATTCGTCAAAATTTCGACTTAGCCACAGTAATTCCCATTTTGTTTCCCAATTATAATTATATTACAAAATATTTATGCCATATTTGATTAAAGATTCACCAACTCATAGAAAATTAATGTTCCTGCTCTTTAAACTTGTTGTAAATCTCAATTCCTATTTTGTCATTTAAAATTCAAGTCATGAGACTTACCATGCTACCAAACTTACCCAGCTCCATTGCCTTTTCAGACAGTCGTCTATATCCAGGATCGGAAGGATATCTTGTAACTGCATTCTGTTCAGGCTTCCTTGACACATGCGGTTTCTCAGGCCAGGATACAAGACCTTCATGTTCATAGATAGGGCGGCCTGGAACTCGTATGCTACAAGATAGAATTGAAGCAGAAGATCTGGTACGATGGCTCAAATTATGAACTGACATATCAAAAATGATTATCCTCGAGCGGGTATCCGCTTCAAACCATTCTCCATGGTGGGCTGTAAAGGACTGTCTGCTACCTGTAAGAATCGATGCCGTGAAATCTTATTTCTAGAATGGTAGTCCAACCAAACAAATAAAACAGTTAAGGAAATTAAAACAAAGGCTTGCAATTCGCAACTTAAATCGAGGAATTCATTCGCATTGTTGCCAGTTGCCACAACTCCAAAATGTTAGTTTAGACTTTAAAATTGCAATATCAGAAGGTATTAAGCATTATTTTGTGACAATACTATTTTTTCTTTTCGCATATTTTCATCACTATCCCCATTTTGGTTCATCCAATATAGTTTCAAGATGTCAAGGCAGATTGATTTAGTCCTCACTATAGTTTCCAATCAGAGAAAATACCTGCATGGGATACAATTGGACCAAATTGGTGTTTGGTAACAATCCACAG